>APFE030191530.1:0-15184 GCA_000404065.3 Pinus taeda
GCACTCACCATAGCTCTAGCAAAACTAGTTGGTTTAATGCAGGGGGACAGTCATTTATAGATGGAGGAGGAAGGAGTATGCATTGTATCAGGACACCTATTGAAGATTTAGCATTATCCCTGAATAGCCACTGAACTTGGTTGTCATGGATAAAAATATGACACTCGACCACTTCCATGAGATTTTTCCCTCAGAGAACTCCATGAACAAAGAGGAAAAAACATATTAGTGCGCGCTGGCTAAAAATCATAACCCAATTTAGGTGGCGCGGGCTTTGTTCTATGACAGAGCGTCCATGGACGCGCCCTGTTTTGAGGAACTGAGTCATTGGCGCGGGTAAGACACTGTGGACCCGCGCTAAAGGAAAAAGGGCACTTTTTAGGGCTAATCTGCAAAAGGTGTCTTCAGGGAGTTTGAAGTTCATACTCAGGAGAATCCAATGCAAGTGTTTTTAAGTTGTGTCACTGGTCACAGGTCCATAAATGTGTCCTCCAATGTGCGAAAGCAAGGGTAACAGGGACGGTGACCAACGGTGACAAATTATTGTGTAACAGGAAGCCTGAAGAAGCTATAAGGCTGATAAACATTTTGAACAATAGAAATAGACATCAATTGGAATAATTGAATATTGAGGATAGAAATTCTAGAAATCAAGAAGGTCTTGACCGAAAGGGCTTTAATGCATAACCTAGAAAGAAAATGCTAGAATATGCAGGAGGATATAGATGACTTTATGGAAGAATTTGGCATATTACAGAGTAAAGGACATCCCAGTCCTTTAGTGATCAATTATAAGTTAATGAGGCATGAGGATTATGTTGAAAAATTGGGTCAGTATGCAAATAACCAAGCTAGTTCATCAACCAGTTCATTTGCATCTAAAGCATTACCTACAGACAAGGTTCTCTATGACAATCTGGAGAACCTCTTTTATGTTGAGCATGAATTGAAACATTTGTTTCCTGTTTAGCCAAATTTTGTAAAATACATAGAGGCTGATGAAATCTTCAAAAAGCTACAAAGGACCAAGATACCAAGAGATGATTAGTGGACAGACATGACAGACATTTTATGATTTACCTTCATAAAAAGTAAAATTGAAGTATTTACCATAGTCAATTTTGGTAAAAGAAGTTGAATGAAGATAAAGCATGTAAAGAGTATCAGAGTAGCTTAAAGAGTATTAGTTAAAATCCAAAAAGAATCATCCAGCACAAAATTACAAGCAAGACAACAAGATACTCAATCATAGGGCCTGCCTCCACCTCATTCAACAAAAACAGGGACAACAAGCCAGAAGCTCCCTTTTAGTTTCTATTTTCAAGACCATTTATCTCTACTTTCATGCAAAATATAGTTAATTTTCCTAGAGTATATCTCTCTTAATTAGGTGATATTTTATTGTAAATTTTTGTATACGTACTTCCTCATTTGAAGTAGTTAGGGTGGATTCTTAGACATTTATATAGACTCATTATTTTGGAATAAAAGTTTTGTTGGACAACTACTGTATAGGTGGCTGGATGAAGAAATAAAGCAAAGGACTTTTACAATATTCACGTGTCAAATTTTGGACAACTAAGTATTTTATATCTTATGTGTTACTATTTTCTGGTTTAACATTTCACATATGTTTTATCTTTGAATAATAAACAAAAAAATATATTTCAGAAAGTGCTTTACTGCATTCTGTCTTTAAAATCGTTTATATTCTAAATGTTTTCTTTTAAGCTATCATAGGCAGGGAATTATTAACTGCTCCTTGGTTCTTAGTTTATCATTGTGGTCATTTAATAAGAAATTCTTAACTTCTTTTTATTAGTGATCACCCAATTTCCCTCCTCTTAAAATTTGTTGAAGGATTCTTAACTTCCCTTCTTCCCTTTTAAGACCATTTCACCCTTTCAAGTTACCATTTGTCTCTTCTTTAGCTATCTTGCCCTGTGAATCCCTCCTTTGTTGAATCAACCTGATCCGTTAAGCCATCCTTAGTTGACTCCATAGCCCAATGGCCTGAAATACTCTGTTCTATCCATCTGCTCCTAAATTCCACCACCAAACACAATGAAAACCCCCAAGCTTTCATAACTTTCCTGATATCTGATAAAACAAAGCTAAATCTCAAAGAGAGAGCCCTCTCTGATTACATATTGGCTATATTTTGTACTTAAAAGTTGGTTTGTGGTTACCTTGGATCCCTTTCCTTCTTCTAACAACATCAAGGAAAATCTTAGTGATAACAGGTTGAATCTACTTAAACTATTATCATAGGTAAATATTTATCTAATGTTTTTTGGGTTGAATCTATTAATAATGTTGTATATATCTAAAAAACATAAGTTAATCTAAATTATTAGAGAATAAGACACCATTTGAATCTTAATGCTATGCAACCAACTCACAGAACATAAGAAAAGATACATCAACAACTTAAAAATTGTCCTCTTCGAGGGGGCAACCTCCTTTACATTACATAAATGAACAACTATTCGATCATACAAATGATAAGTCATCCTTGGTATGTATAGGAGTCTAAGTGGTCAAAAAATAATCATAGTGTACATAACAATAATAATGTAAGGCCACAACAATAGCAAAAGTGGGCTTGTATGGGGCACATAAATAACAACATGGGGGATACATGGGCACAACAATAACAATAGGGGGCTAAAATAATAATAACAATAAGGGGGATATACTAGTATTATTATAGGGACCTAGCATGCCCTTATGCTTCAAAAAATTGTTTTCCTCAATGATTGAGTAGTTTTGGATGCTTATGTATAAAATTATCATCCTCCCATGTGGAATCTTCAATGGGTAAGTTATTTCACTTAATGAGATACTCTGAAATTAATCAATTTCGTAGTTGCAGGCTCTTGTTTCTATGATTGCTTTAGGCTCAAATATGTTTTTTCCTTCTTTGTCAACTTTTGGAAACACTTTTTGAACTAGGAGCTTGTCATTGATAACCTTCTTTAAGCATGGAACATGGAAAACTAGATGTGCTTGAGAATATGCAAGGAACTCCAATTTGTATACTATAGTACCAATATTTTGCAACACCTTTTAAGGACCATAATACTTGGGTGATAATTTATTATCCTTCTTAGCTTGTTTGATCTGATTATTGTTTCATTCAATTCTGTACCAGAGTGAAGTTATCCTTTAAGAGTTGGAGAACTTGTTATTGATTCCTGATGTGATATTCCACTACTTGAAGACTATAATTTTCTCTTAAATATGATGTGATGGATGGTGGATGATATCCATAAAGTGCCATAAATGGGCTCATTTTTGCTGCAGTATGGAAGGAAGTCGTATACCACTATTCAACTAGAGGTAACCACTTAACCCATTATGTTTTTTCATTAGATAAAAAGAAACAAAGATATCCTCCCAAACATTTGTTCCCTATCTCAATTTTCCCTTCAGAGTGAGGATGATAAGATGAGATATTAGCTAATTAAGTTCTAAGACAAGAAAATAACTTTGTCCAAAAATTTCCAGTGAAAATGGGATCTTTGTCACCTAAAATAATGTTTGGATTCCCAGGTATCTTTTGAATTATTTCCATAAATAAAGTAACAACTATAATTTCTTTAAAAGCATTATATAATGCACAAAAGTGTGCATACTTGGTAAGTCTATCAACTACCACCATGATGACACTCTTTCCTTCAAACTTGGGTAAAATTATGATAAAATCAATTGTTACCTCCTCTCAACATTGACATGGAATGGATAAAGGTTGTAATAGACATGTGGCCTTAGTTGTCTCAACTTTATTTTGTTGGCAAGCCAAACATTCTGCCACAAACTTGTGAATATCATATTTAAGGCCATCCCAAAAAAATTCCTTGATGTTGTGGTAATATTTTAATTCTTGAGTTCCCTCCTAAAGGGGATGTGTGTAATTTGAAAATAATATTTTTCTTGAGCTGGGAATTCTTACAAAGATATAAGTGATCATTATACCATAATTAATCATTATTCCAAATAAATGTATCATATGTACGCGGATCATGTTGCAACTTTGGAAGAGTGTCTACACCTCTTCATCATTCTTCTATTAATCCCTTGCCTTGCTTATCCATACAGGTTGGATAACATAAATGGCATAAAGAGATGCTTCCATATCCTCACCCTTTCTTGAGTGTGGATCTGCAATAACATTTTGCTTCCCTTTTTTGTAGATGATTTCAGAGTCATAACCTAATATCTTTGTGACTCATTTTTCTATCTTTACCCTGAAGTGTCTTCCCATTAGGTAAGGTCAGCCTTGCTTTAGTACATGTAGTATTGCCAACATTTCATTCTCATAAGTGAGTTTTTGTAAATACTTTCCTTTTATTGGACAACTTTCAAAAGAAACACATCTTCATTCTTTCATTAAAATAACATGAATTCCATTTCCTATGGCATCAAATTCCAAAATAATTTTTTTTGTGAATTTTGTCATAGCTATGATCGATGCTTGACACATTGCCTCTTTTAGATGTCCAAAGTACTCAATTACTTATGGATTCCAAGAACACGCATCTTTCTCAAGTAATGTTGTTAGAGGTGCTATTATTCTCCCATAATTCTTAACAAACTTGCGATAATACCTTGTCAACCTGAAAAATACTCGAATATGCTTTATGGTTGTGGGGATTTTCCATTCCTTAATGGCTTTAATGTTGTGAGAGACTACCTTGACACCGTCACGAGATACAATATGACCCAAATATTCCACCTCCCATACTCAAAAGAAACATTTGGAGATTTTTGCATATAATTTCTTCTCCTCCAATAGTTTGAGCACCTTGTCAACATGTTGAACATGATCCTTCCAAGACTATTTGTATATTAGTATATCATCAAAAAATACTAGCACAAATTTTCTAAGAGTTTGAAAATGGATTTAATTAAAACTTGAAATGTGGAAGGTGAATTAGTAAGGCTCAAATACATGTCCAAAAATTAATAATAATCCTCATGAGTTATGAATGAAGTTTTTTTAATGTCTTTAGTCTTCATTCTAATTTGAAGATATCTTGAATGAAGATCCAACTTGGTGAAGTAAATTTCTCCATGTAATTCATCCAAGAATTCACAAACAATAGGAATGGGAAATTTATCTTCAATAGTGAGCTTGTTGAGACCCCAATAATCGAGACACATACGAAATCATCCATCCTTCTTATGCACCAATACTATTGGAATTGAGAACGAACTTTGACTAGGTTCAATTATAGATGCCTCTAGCATTTTTTCAACCATACGTTCCATTTTACTCTTTTGGGCATACGGATATCTGTAAGGTCTAATGTTTGGAGGAACACTTCTTGGAATCAAATGAATAGCATCATCATGATCATAAATAGGTGGGAGTACTTTAGGAGTTTCAAATACCTTAGAATGATTTCCCAAGGCATTTTGGAGATCTGCAGAAATAGATGGTTTCGATGTTAGATCCTCTAGTGAGAATAACTATTAAATTACACCTCATTGTTCTTTATTCAAAAGATTCATCATGAAATTATAGCTTATTATATTTATTGGTTTCCCTATGATACCCCTTAATTCACCTCCATTTCCTTCCCAAAAAAAATTCAAGAAAATTTCTTGGAAATTAACACCTATCATCCTCAAAGATTGTAACCATTGGAAACCTAGTACAACATCAACACCACCCATTGGAATGAAAACCATTTGACTATTCAATGCATATTCCCCCATCGTTATCTTGATATAATGACACTTTCCAAATCAATTTATAATTTCCCCATTTGAAACCATCACTTAACACTCTAGTGTTGGATATAGGAAGAAATTCAATTCCTTGGTTATCTTACAATGAATAAAATTATGGGTACTACCTGAATAAATCAACACTATTACATTTTTCTTCTTAATATATACTTATATCTTGAGTGTTTGAGGAGTATTAATTCCGTCCAATGCATTATGAGATATTGTAGGATTCATTTCCTCTTTCTCTAGGGTTGGTTCTTGGTGTATATCCTCCTCTTTTGATGTTTATTTTCCATTTTCTTCCTTCTTTTCATGATCTATGTAGAATAATTTATTTTCAACATACTTGTGCCTTTATTGTATTTGTTATCACAACTGTAACAAATCCATTTTTTTTCTCCTCTAATTGTTATGTTGTCAACCTTGTTGGCCATGGAAGGATAGGAGTAACAACACTTCCATATTTATAGTTATGAGTGGTAGAATTGATTGTTTCCATAATTTTCTTTCAACTTTTATTACCACCCTGAATGCCTTCTCCAATGTATCAGGTTCCCAAATGCAAACCTCAATTGGATGTTATCCTTTAACGTCCCTATGAAGACATCAATCCTGTACTCCTATAGAATATCATTTACCCTAGTATTCAATTTTTGGAAGTCCTCAATGTTCTCTACCATTGAACCCTTTTGTTTAATAGTTATCAATTGGCTAAAGTAGGTGTTTCTCTTTTTATCCTCATAATGTGCTATCATTTTCTCCATAAAAATTGACCAACTAACAAGTGGTTTATGAGAAAAAAACTCATTGATATTATACAAACTGATTGGGTTCTAAATATAAGGATTCAATCTGTACCTTTTGTGTGTGTTTCACATCATGGAGATCAAAATATTGCTCCATCTGTAGTATCCATGTTACTGGATCCTTGACATCAAACTTCCTCATATTGAACTTTGGAATGTGGTGGTTTGTAAACCCAACATTGAAGTCTCTAAAATAATAATTCATATTATATGTTTCCCTATCATGATTTTTATGGATTACATTGTAACCAATGGGAAGCCTTTCTTTTGGCAACATTGTCGAGCCTTCCTTCAACCCATCTATATTTAAATTCATCATTTCTTTGATGTCTTCTTTTAAATCGTCATTCAAAACTCTCATGTTTCTTTTTATACCATCTATATTAATTCCTATCTCCCTTTTTATACCATCTATTATAACATTCATCTTGGCTTCCAATTGATTTTTTGTTACTTTTTGCGAGAGTGAAATTTGTTGCACAGTGTCTCATAAATTTGATATATCATGTTGCATTTCTTCATCTTCTTCACATGTCATAAAACATCTTCTGGTTGCTTACTAGGTGTGTCAATTTTTTTGTTAGAATTTTTGAATCAAAAAATGATATTGACGCTTAAATATTCCCTTTGAATCACTTCAAACTAAGTTTTCAAACAAAAGTTGGCAGTATTTGAAAAAATACACACTTTTTTGTTGATTTTTAGGAGCTTGATATTGAAAATGTTGTATCTGTATAAATTCAGATCTCCAAGGTTTTAACTTTCCTCTTTTGATAGCCCTCTGATTCATATTTCCAACCCCACAAGTGGGACCAAGATTAGATTCTTCGAGAAATATTTATGCCCAACATCTGATGATGAATTGATTATAGACTAGTTCATTAGAGCTAACTTGTACGTAGTTCCATGGGTCAATGTTTAGACATTCCACCGTAACAATGATACAAATAAAACTACAGTCAGTGCATTTTCAATCACATTTTACAAAATTGAAATCTGATTCTCGGAGAGAAAGATATCACAAATTTTCCTAGGTCACATTTTGAGATGTAATTCTAGAGATTGCAAAAACCCTAACTTACTCAGATCATATCTCTGAAAATATAGCGAACCAAGATCTAAAATTCATAGAGAAATATCAACAATATCTTCACTCCACTTGGTTGCACTTTCATCTTCTTAATCTTCATAGAAAAACATTATAGTTAAAATTCCAAGATGACCTGTTTGAAAAAGAAAGACCATAGAATCAAAAGCACAAATACTAAATGTTATGCAACCAGCTGACAGAATAGAAGAAAAGATAGATTCACGATATAAAATTGTCTTCTTCGAGGGGAAAAAATCCTTTACAATACATAAATGAACAATTTTTCGATGATACAAATGATAAGACTTCCTTGGTATATATAGGAGTCTAAGTGGTCACAATATAATCAAAGTCTACATAACAATAATAATGGAACGACACAACAATAACAATATTGGGCTTCTATGGGGCACAACAGTAACAACATGAGGAATACATGGGCACAAAAATAACATGGGGCTACACTAACAATAATAATAAGGGGGATACACTAGTATTATTATAGGGACTTGACACTTAATATGGTTTTAAGTCTGAAGTCAAACATCTTAGAATTTTTGAGAGAATTACATTTTCACACATTCCCGATGAGAGTAGAAAAAAATTGGATGCTAAAATGATGAAATTTATTTTTTTGGTTATTATTCTAATAAAATGTTTTATCCCATCACATGTAAAGCTTTTGCAAAGGAGATGTTTTGTTTCATGAATTTGCACATGAAAGAAGAAAAGAAGATGATCATTATCTGTAGCATCTACTTGAAGAAAATGATGAATATGTCAAAGAAGAAGTTATTGAATAGGTGAAATATGAAGATATAAGTAGCATGGACACTTCAAGTATTAAAATTTCACCAAGAAGCAGAGATGGAGATACTCGTGAAAGCAAAAGAAAATATAAAGAAACTCCCTAGAGAAGAGTATCGCCAAGAAGTTAAACACAACAAACCCAAACACCTCTATAAAGATATAAGGATTATCCTTTAATGACTCAAATAATGGAACAATTAAATTTCGAACAAGATATAATATAGAGTGGATGAAAGCTCTAGAAGCGTATAATTCCATGATGAAAAATAAAATATGGGAATTAATGAGGTTTCCTAAATATGAAGTCCCTACGAGATTAAAGTAGTTGTACATATTAAAATTTAAGTTCATGGTTACATAAAAAAATATAAAACAATATTTGGTCACAAAAGGTCATTCACAAAAAGAAGGTATAAATTATGAGGATAATTTTGCACTAGTGGAAAAATTGAATGAAATTAAAAAAAATATTAACATTGGCCACAAAATATGATTGGATGTTGCATTAGTTAGATGTCAAATTAACTCTTCTAATTGGAGATTTGAAAGAATAGATTTACCTTTTCCAACAAGAAGGGTTTGTAAAGAAATGTCAAAAACATGTTGTCTATGTGTTGAAGAAAGCCAAATATGGACTTAAACAAGTCCCCGAGTCATGGTATAAACAAATAGATGGGTTCTTCCTCAAACACTGTTTTACAAAAAGTAATGGTGATTATATTCCATATATCAAGCTAGATATGAATGGAAATATTGCATTAAGATCTTTATATGTTGATGATTTAATTATCATGGGAGTACTATTAACTTGGTTAAAGACATCAAAAAAACAATTTCCATAGGTATTTGAGATGAAGTATCTTGGAGATATGCACTACTCTTTAGGTCTAGACGAATGGAGAGGCAATGGGAAGACCTTAATCACATAGAGTAAGTATGTAAAGGAATTAATCAAAAGGTATAACATGGATGAATATAAGGCAATGCCTATTCCATTGGAACACAATGTCAAGCTCTATAATGATGATGGAATAAATAAGTTGATGCTACATTGTATGGACAATTGGTGGGAAGCTTAAATTATCTCACCAAAAACTAGCTAGATATTTGTTATTTTGCCAGTGTATGTATCCACTTCATGGCTAAGCCTCATAATAGTCATTGGAACGCTACAAAGAGGGTCGTTCAATATTTGAACGCACTCTTAGCTTTGACATTGAACATACTAATGAGTGTAATGACGACTTAGTATGTCATATTGATTTTGATTGCCCTAGAAATCGAGATGACAGAAGGTCCACTTCCTTATATGTTTTCAATATAGGGTTTGAAGCCTTCTTGTGGAGCAATAGAAACAAACAATGCTCTATTTTGCTATCATCCATAGAAGTTGGTTGCAAAGCATTGTCCATTATTGCATGTGAAGGAGTGTGTCTCAAAAGAATTCTTCAATATAATGGAGAATATCAACAAGTACCAATGATTATCAAATGATATAATCAAAGTTCCGGAAATTGGCAAATAACCTAGTATATCATATCAGATCAAAATATATTAAAACACAACATCCTTATGTAATAGAAAAGATATAATCAAAATAAATTGACTTGAAATATTATAATATAGATGAAAATATAATTGACATATTTAACAAGCCTATTACAAAGACTAACTTGGAAATTTATAAAAATAAATTATGTGGTAGAAAATTCATTTATCTATTAAAATACAATCAGATTATTAAAAGAAAATCAGATTATTATGAGGTTCAAACATTTTTTAGTAGATTCAAATAAAGAGGGTCTAAGCTTTAAATTAGTAAATTATCTCATCCTTGATTTCAAAAATTGATTATGTCCTAATTTTTAATTTCCTCATTGATAGAGTGTAAAAGCTACCCTCCCGCTCAATTGAGGAATGTGGTATTACTCATTATCTTTTAAACTAGGGACGACCTCATGATTTGAGAAACAAATTGGAAAGTTAGCTTACATTAAAAAGTGATTGGATCTATATCTGTCTTTCTGGCAACATCGTGTTAATATTCAATTTCGTTATTCTCTCTTCCATGAACAAAGACCAATATATCCTTTGGTAACAACATTTATTGCTAGCCTCAGAACGAAGCGTTTCAATGGAAATGGCAACTTTTCAAGCCATCATTTTAAATGGTAGCCTGTGACTGTAAAACATAGTTATCAAATTGATATAAACAAAAATTGACTAAAACTTAAAAAAGTTTAATAAGGAAAGATTGGAAAATATATATAAATCAACATATTATCTGGTTAAAAATTTTAAAAATTAAAATGAATGTTCATTGGGTACCTGTTTACAAATTTTTATAATGATAATTTAAGATAATACAAAAATAATGATAGACAAAATGCATGAAATTTATTAGTATTTGAATTGAGAAAATATATAAATCAAATCTAATAATATGTATAACAAAAATTAGTGTAAACTATTTGATTTTAAAAATAAAGTTCAAGTCGTCAACAATTATCAAACAAGACGGGCTGCGGGGCAGCTAGTCCCTGCCGCAGCCCGCAGCCCGCAATATGCTGAGTAAGTTTATATGCTGAGCAATGTTTGACAATGCACCTGCACCTGCACCTGCATTGAAGACTTCTACAGAGAACAGAGTTGCTAAAGCAACTGCAAAAGCGGAATTAAGCTCCTTTCATGAATGTCAAGATCTGGACAGCAGAGAGCCGAGAGTGATCTTGCACAAAGAAACCAGGGCATCTTAACAGAGAGCTGAGACTCATCGTCTTTGATCAACACTCGCCCCATTGTTGCCATCAGTGTTTTGAGTGTGATATCGGCCAGCGTTTTCTTATCGATTGTTATTGTATTGGTGACTACCTTAAATCGACTGAGTGAAATTACGACTCCAATTCTCAGCACTCTGAAGGGATAATGGCGTAACTGGAATTTGTACTTTAATAATGGTGGTTGAGAAAATATAGAGATCTCATTTTTATACGAAGTATGCTACAATTATTTTGTAGAAATCTACTCATAATATTCAGCATTGCCTGGTAAGACACATGGGCAAAAACTATAAGCAATTCCCATACTTGAACCTTTCTGAAATTGCGGCCATGAAATTTTTGTAAAATTTATGTGCCCATTAATCGATTTGATTAGCCGTAGAATTTGTTCTCTATTTAAATTTTGTGAAGTCCAAATCTCAGTAGCAATATTAAACATACGAGGACTAACTTCACTCTTTCAAATTATTTTATTGCACACAAACTTTAATGTGCTTGGATATATAGCTATAGAATAAGCTTCGAATATTCCATTTCTGAGGACCGTAGGTTTTCAAATTAACGTGTGTTGTTTCATTCTCAGCCGGTCCATGTGCATGCAAGAGACACCTGGCTGAACATTGGGAAGGCGAGTTGAATTATGAGTTCGCGTAGACAAAATAGTCCCAAGTTTGCTCTGCCACAAAGGCCAAGAGATCCAGACGCTCAACTGATTAAGAAAGTTAGGGTGCATGAATGCCCTGTGTGTCACAGAAGTTTTTGGTAATGAGGCGACCCAAATGAGCAAGACGCTCCATAGCTTGGGCCACTTGCTTGGGCGGAGCCGCCTGCGAAGACTCAGAATCCCCTTGCTGTTGATATTGGATATCTGTATTCATAGCTGGCAGTGGCAGCAGGGTCACCCTGCTCCTCTACCAAATTGCCCAATAGAGGCGATGCCCGAGGACTCATGAAGCTCGTCGACGGTGAGGAGATGTTGGGGCTTGGCTGCTGCTGCATATTGTATATTCAAATTATTCACCTTCCTCTCGCCAACTTCGAATCTCAGAGTAGTTTTGTGTTAAACTATGTCTGTCTTTCCAAAGGGAGTTATTTCTTCTGGTTGAGTCTCAAGTAATTGTTTCAACGGGATTGGAATACTGCAGGGTAGCAGAACCGAGACATTCGATCTGAACGTGCCTGCTGAAGATGCAAATAATTGTACTCAATTGCAGCACAGTTCTGCAGTTTCTGCCAATTTAGGGGCGGATTCTACCAGTGGCACCTTTTTTTTTATGGGCACAAGCCAGGTAACTATAATAACATTAATAACTGGTTGGGTTTTAAATTATAAAATCGAATTTTATTACTTCAGATTTAGACATTTCAACGGAGAAAACAGTTTCAATAATGTTCGAATGTACTTGAATGCAGATTTACAAATATAATCAGTACAAGCATCTTCTTTGTTTAGTTCAAGGATTTGATTAAATAAACTTAACGAGTATTGCCTTCCAAAGTTCCATTCTGCACATTTCCTGTCTTCAGGAAATAGAATTTGTGAAGTGTGTTGTTTCATTCTCAGCCGGTCGATGTGCATGCAAGAGACACGTGGCTGAACATTGGGATGTCATGCTGGGATGTTTGAACATGTGCAAGGCAGTAGCTTGCATAAAAATGAATCGACCAGAATCGACCAGAATTAGCAAGGAAAGCAGTGGGTGGACTTCTCCTCGACAGAGTCCCAGACACAGTACAAAATCTATCGTTTACGCTTGTCAAGCTCGACCTTTCTAATAATTACTTAGAGGTATGATGTTTTCAAGAATGTTCCTTATTTGTATACCCGGGACGAATCTTTCTGCAGAGATTGATGAAGATTTAATTGTATATTGCAGAGCTTGCCTGAATCCCCGATTGAAGAAGCCAAAAAGAAAATTGAAGCGTTGTCGCAACTAGCCTCTCAGAAGAACGCCTTCCTGAAGCTGGACGTTCTCCCACATAACAGATAACAGGAAAGTTCTGCTTTAATTGAAATTACTTATGAGCAAATTGCATTTGTTTTTTAAGTCATCACTGAAGCTGACATAAAGCGCAAAATGCTTTAATACTGAGGTTTTCTGGTGAACTTTTAATAGGAATGATCCCATTTTTGAAATCAATTGTTGAACTTTTAATAGCAATGATCCCATTTTTGAAATCAATTGATTTCACCTATCTGATTTTTGAGTTTTGAGTTCTGATAACGGCGGTACTCAACTGTTTATAATATCTAGATGTGTAAACTTCCCTCACGAACCCGAAAGACCTTTCGCCTGTTTTTATTAGACTCTTTTCGCACCAGGTTATTTTTAGCACTCACGTTAGAAAATCTAGTTACTTAGAGTTTTTTATTTATACATGATTAAACTGCTTCTTTAAGAATTAGAAAAACGGGTATGTTTATTTACAGTGTGCTTTCTAATTTATTTGTCAGTATATTGCTTCCTTTAACTATGGTGAAAAATAGCTGGGAGGCATAAGGTGTATTTTATATGTTAACTATATAATCTGTGACGAGGCTGGTGAATCTTAGTCATCTGGACCTTCATTCAAATCAGCTTAAATTGCTGTCGGATTCTGTAGTTTAGAGCAGCTTGCAAATAAATAGTTCAAGCCGGGTCAGTGCGCCATTCATACACAGCGCAGCAGGGGATGAAACAAACTGGCTCCTTCTTCCAACAGGTAGTTTCATAATTTTCAGCTTTTGCTGTTGATGTTAAAATAAATTTAGTTATCCTTCAATTTACAAGGATAGTGTTTTCAATGCATCTATAAGTTGTATGCTAATATGCTTCATGCTTGAGAAACTCTGCATTTGCTTGAACCTGGGACAAAGAATAACGATTGTCTCTTGTTACGTTAGAATGCCAGTTGTGAAGATACCTCAGATTTGAAATTCGCTTGGACCTGCTTGGACCTGCTATGTTGGAGCTGGCAAGATCAGGCGCTGAGGCGCCTGGATCTCCTGCTACTGACTGGCTATCAACGCCTGCATCCGAGACTGCTATGTCCTGGTGATCAAAATCCGAGACTGCTATGTCCTGGTGATCAAAACCTGATTGGGGCGTATGTGATGCTGCAAGGTAAAACAACAGTTATTTCTCTCAGAAAATTTGGGTGAGTTATATTTTGTGCTCTCTTCTGATTTTGATGTAAAAACAGTAAATCTGAAATTCTTTACCGAATCACCGAACATAGCTTTTTACTTTTGGATGTGTCTGTCTCAGACTGAGGAGCTGAGGAGCTGCCGGCCGAGACTGAGGAGCTGCCGTGAGGAGCTGAGGAGCTGCCGGCCGAGACTGAGGAGCTGAGGAGCTGCCGACCGAGACTGAGGAGCTGCCGTGAGGAGCTGCCCTTCAGCTGCCGTGAGGAGCTGCCCTTCCGCTTCCATTCCATCGCAGGAAACTGCGGGTTGATCAACTTGTAGGTCGGCTCTTATGAAGATGCCATCACCGCACCTATGCTCGACAGCACATATCCAGCTGCCAACTTCAACGATGGGCACTTCAACATGCATGCAGACTTGGAAACTTAGAAAGTTCGCTGATATATCACGCTAACATTTAATGTTAGCGAATTAATGCTAATGCAATCCTAGCATTAGTTTACATGTTCAGAAAATTGATTCAATCCATATCTTAAATCAAGATTTATCCTAAGTTTGCCCAGATCGTCGCCTCGATATGAGGCCAAATAAGATGAACATGGCTGTCATTGGTTAAAAGGCACTGGGAAACATAAAATATGCAATAATATAACGCGGAACTTTGGTTTAAGGCAAAAGAGGCAAAATAATTTTGTTGGTTGGCGGGCCAAACTAATGCCCACCGACCAAAACTGATTACTATAGTCCCTGCCAGGCCCGGAGGGCAGGGACTAAAAAAACTTGTATTTTATTCATTATTTCCTTAAGATCCAATTTATTCAACAATAAGTGT
>APFE030191530.1:15252-36305 GCA_000404065.3 Pinus taeda
GTGTAAATTAATCTTTATATTTCGTAAAAAAAAAAAAAAAAAAGTGAACTCCTTTAATTAAATTTCATACTAACAATTAAATGAATAATTATCTTCCAATCTGTCCATAGCTATCATCCAATAAAATTATAAAAATAAGAAAAAATATTTTAAAATTGTTTTTTCAAAGTTTTAACCATAAAAGTTATCTCCTTCTCTGTAATTTTAAATATTAAGCTTACTATTTTTATAGATGCAATTCTTAAAAATAAAATCTCTATCACATTTTTTTAATATATAAATTACAGTCTTTCATACTTTCTAATATATAGCTGTTGATTTATTGATAAACCCAAAATTTGTAAAGCTATCTTGAAACTGGTGAATGCGAGGAGGGATGGATGTTTATATAAATTACATTTTTTCATACTTTCCAATATAGAATTTTTGGTTTATTGATCACCCAATCTTGAAACTGGTAAATGCATAGCGGGATGGATGTTTTTGGTATCCATACAACCTTGGCTGCCTGCTAACTGAGAGGTGGGATGGATGAGCGGTGGGAGGGATGGTTTTAGGTATCTATACTACTTTGGCTTCTTGCTAAAGGATGAGAGGAAATTTATAAACTCTTCCCGAGCATTGTGCCTTCGCCTCTTTAGCCATGGACTGTTTGAAGTTCTGCTAGATAAATAATAAGAATTTGAGAACCATTTTTATTTACTTTAAATTGATTTTACAAATAAAAAATTCCTTATTGTATTATAAGTAGTACAATTATATTAATAAATATGGTTGATATACTTTTTAAGCTTTTGTGTTTGAAATAATTTTTAAAATTTTGGTTATGGACCGTTTGAAGTTTTGCTAGATAAATAATAAGAATTTGAGAACCAATTTTATTTAATTTAAATTGTATTTTAGAAATAAAAAATTTCTTATAATACAATACAACTATATTAATAGATATGGTTGATATACTTTTTAAGCTTTTGTGTTTGAAATAATTTTTAAAATTTTGGCTTATTTAAATATATAATGACCCACTAAAATTTAAATTTATTTTTATTTAACAATATTCCTCTACCCAAATATTAAAAGCAAAAGAGTCATACAATATGACTCATATATTAATCTTATTTAATCTAATTTTGGTTTTTATAAAGCTAGAATACTATTTATATTTTATTTTTTTCTGAAAATGATTAAATTTTTTTATCATTTTTAATTAAAAAATTATAAATATTACGATTACAGATTTATCCTGTAAATATTTAAATTATTTTATATGAATTATAAGTAAATACAAATTTAATTTAACTTATATTTATAGATAATTAATTTTTAAATATATATATTATATATATATATTATATATATAATATATATATTATATATATATATATATTACCTGTAATCTTTTAATAAAATATATTACACACAATCTTCATTGAGGGGAGTGGGCATTCTACAATCTCAGTATGAGGAGATGTGTAAATTTTTTTCTGTCTGTCCAGTGCCTCCTTTAAATAAAAATAAAGCAAAAAATAATATTTTAATAGAAAAATAAAAAAAAATGTCTAAAAAATATAAATATGTTATGAAGTAATTAGAAGTTAAAAAAATTGTGTAAATCATGTGTTTAAATCTTATACAATTCAAATTTATCCTCTAAAAAAAATTTCATGTGAAGAAATTTGATCCCTCTAGAATCATGTTAGATCAGTACTTAAAATAAATTTATACTAGTATAATTAAAAATTCATCCTTAAATCATCTAAATTACAAAAATCACAATATAAAATAAAAAATCTCAAAACTTTTGATTCAGAAAAACTAGCTAGGACACTACCAAACATGCAGCTGTTAATAATATGAATTTAATATTTTATTCATATATTTCTTTGATCATTTACAGAGAGACCAGCCGTCTATATTTTCCCATAATTAATTCAATCCCAAATTATGTAGATGGGGCAAGTAACTACACGTACCTTACTTGCGTAATTGGAAGAAGGACGCCATATAACATAATCACCTTCTATTGAAGGTCTTCTTAAAAAATTTCTTCATGTACCTGCGCCAGTTGTAATCGTCATTCAGAATATCAGTTTCAGAAAGGCTTTAAAAGTATTTAATAGAACCATTTGTAAATGTGTTTGAAAACCTACACAGATGAATCTAGCTAGTAAAGGTTGAACACACAGCTTTGCAGAGCAAAAATACTAAAGGAAAATCGAAAGAAGAAAAGAATGATTCATTAGAAAATATTTACAATGCTCATGATATAGAATTACTGCGTGAAGATCCCAAGGTAATGCACTATAGTGGTGATCAATGAGAAAACTCAACACCTACAACAAGTTCCGGAGATAACTAGTCAGTTGCGGAGTTAAAGAAGGAGCAAATCAAGGAGTAAATCATGCAAAAGGAATCTTGCATGCAATCCCATGCTTTAACTAAGAGTCCGCATGTAGATGTGTAGTAGTTGCATGTAGTTGCATGCTTTAACTAAGAGTCCGCATGCAGTTGCATGTAGTTGCATGCTATAACTGAGACTCTGCATGTAGGTGTAGTAGTTCCAACACTTCGCTACTGTCAGAATAGTCGGTCCAATTACATTTACAACGGAGCACTAATCTTTGTGACCCAATGGCATGGGAAATATGGCTTGCCGAAAGTTGTTTGCTAAAAGTAATTACGAGTAAATTATAGAGGTTGTGAAGACGCCCATGTACTTTCAAGTTTCACGCAATCTCGTGGGAAATAGACCTCAAACATCTCCCAGGCTCGGCAGCCTCGGTCTCTGGTTCGAAAGCGGCAAATACGTGACGTGGATATCGTCTACTGGTTCTTCGCTACTGTCAGAATAGTCGGTCCAATTACATTTACAACGGAGCACTAATCTTTGTGTTGTGTGGGAGCACTAATTCCATGCTGCGGTTATTATTCAATTCGGAAACCTTGTGGAATATTTGGAGCACTAATTCAGTGACGCGGTTATTATTAATGTCGGATACTTTAAGGCTCCATTTAATGCTGGTATTATGCATTCCATCAAAGGCTTGGATTTGGACAGGAAAAATATGAGTATTCTATGGAAGAATTGCCCAGATGGCTAAAAGGACAAAAAAAATTCAAAACATCTTGTAAAAACAGTGTTTGAATGTTGTTATTGATGGTGGAAATGGATTCAGTACCATCAAAAACGTCTAAAACACCTAAAAATTTGAAGTTTAACAATTATAACTTGGATTTATAAAAATCCTTGCCAGGTTTTCTCTAAAAATAACCGAAATTTCTATAATTTTCTAGGTAATTCCTCCCGCTCATTAAACTACAGCAGATAAATATCAGCAAAGATCGCTTCAGGGACTCTGATAGCTTAGGCATTATCGGCCATTGGAGGGAGTAAGAGGGTTAGAGTCTATTTGTGGTGTCTCTCCCACAGTAATTAAATTTTTGACATGTTAATAACAGTGTACAGCAGCCAGCTTAGTTAAATTTAATTATTGTGAGAAAAGACACCACAAATAAATTATGTAATTTTTTTTTAAGTTTTTAATATCAAAGTTCTTTTTTTGTTAAGTTTTTAATATCCCTTCATCCATCCATCATTACATGCAAAGTTATTACAAGCAAAGTTACGCTTTTAAGTTTTTAATATCCGTTCATCCATCGGTCATTACGTGCAAAGTTACGCTTTATTCATTAAAAGGTTCTAGGATGGATTACCGTATAACTACCATTTCCATCCCATTTAAGCACGGCCAGCCACTCCTATGTTTACGTGTTTATTTATTTATGTTTGGGTAAAGTTCCAATTCAACAACTGAAAAAACCTAAACGGATTTAGGGTCATTTATGAAACAGATTACACTGCAATATTTAATAGGGTTACGGTTGCGAGAGGCGACAGGGGTACGGAGTCATACTTGGCGCAGTAGTCTATAACGCGATTTTTTGAAAGTTTTTTCTGCGGATTTTTCTGGTCAAAATCCGGCAGCAATTCATTGGAATCCCAAGTTTGATAGCTAGTTTCTGCACAATCAATGGTTCCCAGGGGTTTTTCAGGGCGCTGAATCCAAATATGCAGTTAAAAAACCATTTTAACTGCTAAAAATCAAGATTTAACCTCATTTCTTTCGCCGGGATCCGTCACCGGAATCTCCAAAAAGTTGCATTATAGACAACTCCATACTTGGCGGGCAGTTTTTGCTTTCATGGTTATTTTTTAATTTAATTAATATTTTTTTGAAAGGATATATAATTAGTTTACATTAATATTATTTCTTAGATATAGTTGTTATATTTTTAAATAAATTAGAATTATGATAGATTTTCTTACTTAAAACACAAAATTATAGATAAATTAAGCATGTTTTAAACTAGATAATATTTTTTTTTACTTATTATTTTTGGTAATAACATATTCAAAAAATATTGATGTTGATATTAATTTTGGATTTGGTGAATTTTGTCTATTATCTTTTCAACTAAAAATAAAAGTAAATAGGTGCAATGGGCTTAAGTGTCTCCCCAAATTCATGTTAAATATTTTGGAAATTATTTTTTTTAACTGGAAATTTTAATATGCCCTATATTTTTAGTTTTGTTGTATTTTTTTTGTATCTTTAATCTTTATTTAATTGTTTTGCATTTTAAAATTTATATTAAATTTCAATTTCTAAAATGATACAATTATAAAATTGTCATATATACTATTATTTATTATTTGATAATTTATTTTTTATATGATGTATTTTGTTATTTTATATGATGCAATATGTTATTTGATTTACATTTCATTTTGAGAAACAAAGAAATTATTAAAAAAAGTAATAGTTAGTGAAATTATTATTTTAAAGTACTTAGATTACATAACTTTTAATCTATTGGTTTTTGAAATACATCTTGAAATACCCATTTTTCACCAAGAAATATTTTAATCATATTTATTTTGAAAGTGTTTGATATAGTGCTTAGTTAAATTATAATTTTATATTGTTGAAATGACATTTTTAATATTAGTTTTGCCAAATACTTTATCCAATTTGAAATGTCATAAGGTAATTAATGCAAATGTAATTTTTTTGTATTTT
Source organism: Pinus taeda (assembly GCA_000404065.3). Lineage (NCBI taxonomy): Eukaryota > Viridiplantae > Streptophyta > Pinopsida > Pinales > Pinaceae > Pinus > Pinus taeda. Next base: position 20,334 of record APFE030191530.1, read on the forward strand.
TTACAATGCATTGGAATCTAGTTATGTAAGTCATGGTCAAATTGTCACTAGTGAATTTTGCCTAAAATCAAATAAAAATTAACTGAAATATCTTTAAATTATTATGCATTCTAAAACACCTTTTATATATATATATATATATATATATCATAATTTTGTTAAAAATTATATCACCTAAAACTAATAAGGTAATTGTGTCTTTATTACGTAAAACATTACAACTTCAATATATTCTTAATTTATTAGTTAGTTTATTGTGTTTGATAAAAATCTCTAATTGAGTGTTTGTTTCACTTCTCTAGAACATATACTTTGTGTTCATGTTTAGTATATTCATATATATTTGTGATGTTTATCTTGAGCAATTTTAGTTCGCAGATTACCAGTGCAAGATAACAATATTTTTTTACTACTTTTGGTAGAAACATTTTTTGGTTTGGAAGTATGGTTCTAGAATTTTGGTTTCAGCATTCATATCAATATTTTTTTTACCACTTTTGGTAGAAACATTTTTTTTGGAAATATGGTTCTAGAATTTTTTTTACCACTTTTGGTAGAAACATTTTTTTGTTTGGAAGTATGGTTCTAGAATTTTGGTTTCAACTGAAGTACTAAGTCTCAAGTCATTAGCGGTGTTTATTGGCTACTAAAAACACTTTATTCATTCATTCATGTATGTCTTATTTGTTTCTTACTCTAATTTAAGGATACTTAAAATAAACAAGAATATCTACAAAGTAGCCCTTGTTCAAATACAATAGTTAGTTCATATATTTCAAAATTCAATAATTGAACTAATTGGTAGGGAACGCTAGTTATACGGCCTTGTTATTATAATGGTTTCTTGCAAATATATGGTGCATGATCTACCTTATAGCCTTTGTTTAAAGTAATGGTGAATTGTACATATTTATAATGAATGTGTAATTCTTAGAGTTAAATAATACCTCTATTGAATGAGCTAATCTACTAATATGGGAGTTTAGTCTCACATATTGGTTTAGCTAATTTTATATGGTATATTTATACATATTGGATTTAGATGATTCAATTAACTAATTTTATATGGTTTTTTAGTTACATATATTAGGTTTGGATAATCAATATGGTAGTATAATGTGTTGTTTTAGTTATAGTTTGGTTATCTTAATAAGTTATAATTGGAATATAGGGAAAAATATTAGATAAAGTTATTGAAATTTTAACATGAAGATTAAGTGTGTGGGTAAAAGTAAAATGAGTGTTTTTTGTAATTGTGATAAGTAGTTAACTATGGTTAATAATTAGTTAAAGTTATTTGTTATAATGAATGGTTATGGTAAGAGTGAAAACTAAAATCTAAATAAAAACAATAATTAAAGATAAATAACCAAAATCTAAATCCAACCCATATTATTAGGTAAGAGTTGATTTGTGTAGTAATAAGGTAGAAAAATACATCTTGTTTTGCCTTGAGATTTTATGAGTAGAGTTAAATGTCAAATGGAGATTTTACGAGTATATGATAATGTAAATTAAAAGTCAAATGAGTAGCATGAATGTGATTTCTAGTGGGCTCATTTAGCAATAGATAAGAAAAATAAGTTCCAATCATTAATGATTATGAAAATATCCTATGTTATAAATAGACATATTGTATGAGGCATAATTTGCTTAAAATTATATAAATATTGTTATAATTTGTTCTCCATATTTTCTATATTCTTTATTTTTTCACATTATCTCTCCCTAATGTTGAATACTCTTTATTATGTCAAACTCTCTTTCCCTAATGTTAGGCTTTCCCATTGTGTTCCCAATTTTTAGCTGTTTGCTACAATGTTCATAGATTTGTGTGTTTAGAAATTATGGTTACATAACATTTTATTCATTTTTTTTAGTTTATAATATTAAAAAAAAATCCCGTTGGGGTGGATAAAAGGCTAGATGAGGACAATTGCAAGTACCACCTCATTTTCAATTTTCGAGAACTGACCACTTTCGTACGAGTGGCATGTTCCATACATGTAACCACTTTATGGAAATTTTGAGATGAATGTCGTTATGGTTATATGTGGGAAGGTATTCAAACAATTATTGTTAGCAATTATGGGCATGGGGTGTTGGTGACAATGATAGAGAGAACGAAGAGTTTGTGCAAACAGACAACCTGCACAAAATTCTTCGAGCGTGACTCTCATGGTTAATGTTTGTTGTCTGCAAACAAGGAATCCTTCCACAAACTGTTGGAGGTTACCAGAGACGGGTCTGAGACCCTGGAGAGGATATTAAATAGAGGCTGGAGGGACGCGAGAGTGGAATTTTCACAATTGGTTTCTCAGAGAAATGTTGCAGATTTGGTGCTTGGATTCGAACATCTTGGTAAGTTTGTTAAAAGGGTATCTCTTTTTTTCACAATATGATTTTGCATTATCTCTAGGGGGAAGCTCACAACAATTGTGTTAGTCTATGGTATTATCCTCTCCCTACCACGAGAAGCTTAGCCCTTCTCATAGGCCAAGCGTATTATATAATCATTGGTGGTTTTATTATGTATATTTGGTCTTTGAGGTTAGAAAATGTGAATATAGAAGAGGGCTAGAGTAGTCAAGGCCTTGTCGTTATGTTTAGTTTTAGAGGGTAGTTGATCTAATAAGTTTTCACGAGTGTTTTCAAACAAAAATCCCCATTATAAAATACATTTTACTGATTCTTACATTGGCATGTGAAATCGTGAGCAATGTGAATAATTAAACAACACTTCAAATATCCATCAACATGAGACAAGAAGCAATAATCAAGAAGCACACATAAACGCATGATATGATAACGAAGTTCGGCCAATATGGACTATGTCTCTGGGCCCAGTCAAGAGTGGGGAGGTCACTTCATTAGTCGTTACAAAAAGATGATGAGTACATGATGTAATCACTGTCATTACAACGATGGACCCCCTTAGCTAGTGTGACATGTCTCTGCTAAGAGACGTTCTTCTATAAGAACTCTCACTCAAGAGATGCTCTCCTTCAGCATGACAATAAACAATTTTTCACATAAAGTGGCACATAATGATCCTCTCACAAGGTGGCAAACATGGATCTTAGAATCGAATCATCATCTCAACAAAATCAAATGAACACATGGAAAAAGTACACCTTCTACTTCCAAGTCTGGTGATGACTTGAAAATCGGCTACTCGAATGAGGAAATAGGCTGTGCCATCATGTTCCTTGCAAAAATCCATGAAATTTGATTGCAAACTCGACCCCTTTCTGCATCAGTAAAATTTGGGCTTCCTAGGAATCTTATAGATTCCTCACAAGATTCTCTTTTGGACACGGGCAGAAATCCCCCTATTTAGATGAAGAAATGGACTACCCCATCATACTCCTGACAAAAACCAGTTCAAATGAGTATAAAGTTGGCATGTTTCTGACGGTGTTAAAAATCAACCCCTAGGGAATCTTTTAGATTCCTCATTGATATGAAAATGGGGCACTTATGCTCCTTGTCTAACTTACAGGAACCTTTCCCACTTCCAAAGCTTAAATATTCCCAAGTCTTATTGATTAACAAATGCAGAATTAAATGTGTGCTTGACAATATAAGTGTATGCTTATGTTTATTTCAAACAGTTCAGGTGTTGTAAATTAATTTGCTTAAACTGATATAAAGCAAATAGCAGCAATTAAAAATAACAGATACAATGCAGCAATAAAACACACAGAACAACAATTTAATTAGGATCTCACCCAAAACTCTTGGGCTACGTCTTCCTGACCTCTAGTCAACTCGACTAGACTCTCTAGGATTATGGCAGCAATCTTTTTACAAGCTCTCTGGCTCAACTCCACGGTTTAACACAGAAACAATGGGTTTAGAATGCCATTCTGTCCCCAACTCTGAAGCTCTCGACCTCCTTGCTTTGGCTTTGGCTCTTAGGATCTCGCGCTGGCTCTTAGGCTCTCGGCTCTTTGGCTCCGGCTTCTCTCAGCTCTCAGCAGTTCGCTTGACCCCCAAGCGACTGTCTCAACAACCTTTTGCTCCCTGGTTTTCCACTTGACCTCCAAGTGACTCCAAGGCAACCTTCCAGCGAACTTGTTGCAGCTTTGCTGCCTGTCAATCACACTCTTAGGCTTTCTTGCCCCTTCAGCTCTCTGCGCTGCCTGCTTATGCCTGTCAATCATGCTCTCAGACTCAGCAACAACTTCAACAACCCCTTTTCTGTCTCTGACATTCATGGATTTTAAGCCTATCGGCGCTTGTCTGTTCGTTCAGCTCTCGGGCTCTCTGTCAATGTCCCTTCATCTTCCCTATGGAGCATTCAACAATCATTGCTAACGTCCCAAGGTATGGTGGCCACCTATTATGTAACGGAAGGAACCATCGGCGCTTGAAATCCCCATAAACAGTTGTTCCTTGTTTACACAAAGAAACACTGTAAAACATGGGAAAATATTCCAAGCGCAGTCTATCGGACTTCAAATATCCATAAATCCGCCTTTTAATTGCTTATCACATCTCCACCGTTGATCTGAGATGTCTAGATCCAACGGCTGAGGTTCATTTCGGGTAGCCTTTTCGTACGAGGATTAACCACCCGATAAGGGTGGTTTTCTCTCTCCAGGCCCTGGACACGTGGCAGCCAATGTATGGGATCAGGCAGAGCCCAACCCAAACCACTTACCGCCTTTGGCCCGCCTGAAATCCCGCTTGTATCGTGATTTCCCTTTTATATTTAAAATACATTAAAACATTGAAATATCGCAAAATGGCTTTATGGCGGACTTGAAATATTTATGAAGTGGCATTTACAAACCCTTTCGGGTCCGGTTTCATTGCATCAACGCTTCCCTTCGTATTTCATTTGTTAAAAGAAATATGTGAAATACATAGCAAAACACCTTTTTACAGAACTGAAAATATTTTAAACTTGGTCTATAACCCTGTCGGGTCTGGCCATCACATTGCATATGGTGTTGACCCCGCTCCTTTGCATAGCTCCGATGCGATAATGCGATGCGATTAATCGCAATCGCATATCACAGAGACCCGGGTCCCGCCTTAAGCCTCATGCCATCACCAATTGCGATCCACTGATATCAGTGATCGCAATATCGCATCGACCCGGTCCTCTCTTCATGTTATATGTGTATGCCTGCCTCTGACCCGATATGTCAGGGATCGGCCATCGGGGGTGCTTCCCCTTTTCACTTAAATCTGCCTTTGACCTCCTCCGATGTGATTTTCCTCATAAAGCCTTTTAGGCCATTTTTAAAAGGATTTTGCCTCTTTTTCTAAGGAACAAAGGCATCTTCTTTTTGCAATAACTGTTGCATCCGAGGTCCATTTTTGCCCATTCGAGTTGCAGTAGATTCAGAATGAAAAGATCTTTGTAATGGGGCTATTTCTATGAACTTCCTTGGACTTTTAGTTTCATCAGTGAGGAACACTTAGACTTAGGAGTCTATCGAAAATCCGCTTTGGATCACGCCTTCCCACTAAAAGAAATTTTGGTCTCCAAAAGACTAATATATTGATCTGAACAGTAAATGAGAGTGACTCACCCTCTTCTTTCAGCCTCCCTACACTTGCCTTGCATAGTGCCTCTGAACCAAAGTTTTTGACCACTTCCCTTCTTGGATGGGTTGGTCTTCCTGGGAAGAGTTGCCTTCTTCTTTGCTTCCCTGCAGGACTCCTGCTTAGATGGTCACAGAAGGTAGTTTGAACTTCTTTACCTTGATCATTGATACAAGGTGGCTCAAACAAATGTGAAGTACCCCTGCTCCACAAAACTTTCACTTGTACCTGTTTGACAAGCTGTCAACAACAACAGAAATACAGACAACAATTGGATGGCCTAACTCCTGCTTCAACAAAAGAAATAGCTTTCACAGCTTGTGAACACCTCCATGTCTTACATCTGCACATGATTGATGGACTAGATAACAAGCCCACAAAACATGCCTTTAAAACAAATGACTCTTCAAGTCAAGCATGTAGAAAAAGACCATTAGGACTCTTTTCAAAAAGAGGACACATTTCATCACTATCTCCATCTTGGAGACCAATTCAACTTTTTCCAAGTTAATATTGCATTACATGCATGTTTACAACAAAGCAATCAACCCTTCAAGTTAATTACACATACATGTTCAAATACAAGGAAAACATCAACATCCCTATGTTCATGCATCTCATGCCCATACATGCATTTCATCCTTCAACTTTCACTTAAGCACACTATACTTTCGAAGTTGAAACGAAATATAATGTTGCAAAAACAAAGTGAGTCTCCTACTCAACCTTTTTCCATTCACCATCTTGGTAAAGTTCTACAACTTGCATTTATTCAACAAATAAATGCAAACAAATGCATCAATAGACATGCAATCTTAATTGGATAAGAAATCTAACTATTTCTTACCAATCCATTTCAAAGGTCCTTCCTTTGTTTGCACATCAGCATCAACATGCGAATCATCCTGAGACAAAGTCCAACATCTTTCAACAATATGCCCTTGCTTATGGCAGTAAGTGCAACACATGTGCATCCTTTTGACAGCATGATTTGCCTTGTCCACTGGACCTTTGGCTTTTTGCTTCTTTTCCTTCAAAAGTTTCCTATATGTGGTCATTCTCTTCCAACATCTAGAAACATGATGGTTATCCAAACCACAAACGGAACATGCAATTGTTTTCCCATAACTATGTGGAAATTTATCATGCTTTGCAAAATCAAAAGGAAGATGATTAGAACCAGATCTATACCTTCCTCTTTCACCTTTATTGCCTTCATGAGGAGGTGAAGCAAATGAAGAAGTGGCTCCCTTTGGAACACCATCAATCTCTTCAAGGTTGTTAGAGTTTCCACAACTCTCTGGTTCAAGTGTGTGATTTTAAACACCTGCATCCTGCACATGATGTTTCAAGCTATTGCATTCCTCCTGAATACAATCTTCACACTCTGTAATGCAACTCCTTCTTGGAGCTATTTCAATGGCCTTCATGGCATCTTTGGAACTCTCTCCATAAGACTGTCCATAACCAAGACCCAAATACTTAGGCCTTTCCTCGACCATTATTGGTTCAACAATACCTTGTGCATGCTTTCCCAAGCCCTTTCCTTCATAGCCCATCTTGGACATTAGCTTGGAACCTATGCCTCTAGCATGTTTTTCAAAAGAACCAATATAAGAATTCTTAGAGGAATTTGAAGACAAACTGGAATGGTTTACCTCTTCTTCAAGCTGATACTTGACCAAGGCTTATTTGGAAACAAAGAGCTATGACTCCAACTCATGCATCCTTTTCAAGTTCATATTTGCAATATGAAGTTGTCTCTCCATTTCCTGCAGTCTTTTAGAAAGCAACTGCTTCTCTTCCTTCATGGAATTCAACTGCTCTCTAAGTCTGTTGCTCTTCCTTCCATCCTCATACATTTCTCTCACCTTGTCCATCATGATGAACACGTCTTGCTTCAAGTCTCCATCATAGAGTCTTGTGATGAAGGAGGAATTTGAGGATTCACTTGTAGAAGTTGTCATTATACCAACGAACAAAAGAACTTCAAACAAGATTAATAAAGAGTTTTATAAAGCAACCTTTTGCAACAAACCTCTTGTGCTTCAAGGATTACTTTGAGGTCCCTTGGAATAGAAGAATGCCTTCAGCCCTCCTTCCTTCTTGTCCTTCTTAGACTGAGCTATCAATAACTTTCCCTTCACCTCTGCAAACTCAGAAAATAGTCAGTCTGCAACAAGCATACAATCAATCAGACAATCAATCCTTTATTTCCCAAACACCTTTCAGACAAGCAATCTTTTTCTCTGTTAATCAAGCATTATGGTACCACCTGCTCTGGTATAACCAGCTTTGATATCACCTTCTTTGAAGGTGGGGTTAATCAAACTATGGCTCCGATACCACCTGATCTGAAAATGAGGCACTTAGGCTCCTTGTCTAACTTATAAGAACCTCTCCCACTTCCAAAGCTTAAATATTCCCAAGTCTTATTGATTAACGAATGCAGAATTAAATGTGTGCTTGACAATATAAGTGTATGCTTATGTTTATTTCAAACTGTTCAGGTGTTGTAAATTAATTTGCTTAAACTGATATAAAGCAAATAACAGCAAATAAAACAACAGATACAATGCAGCAATTAAACACAAAGAACAACAATTTAATTAGGAGTTCACCCAAAACTCTTGGGCTACATCTCCATGAGCTCTATTCAACTCGACTAGGCTCTCTGGGATTATGGCAACAATATTTTTACAAGCTCTCTGGCTCAACTCCACGGTTTAACACAGAAACAATGGGTTTAGAATGCCATTCTTTCCCCAGCTCTGAAGCTCTCGACTTCTTTCTCTGGCTTTGGCTCTTAGGCTCTCGGATCTTTGGCTCTGGCTTCTCTGAGCTCTCAGTAGTCCGCTTGACCCCCAAGCGACTATCTCAACAACCTTCTACTCTCTGTTTTTCCACTTGACCTCCAAGTGACTCCAAGGCAACCTTCCAGCGACCTTGTTGCAGCTTTGTTGCATGTCAATCGCACTCTAAGGCTTTCTTGCCCCTTCAGCTCTCTGCGCTGCCTGCTTATGCTTGTTAATCGTGCTCTCAGACTCAGCGAAAACTTCAACAACCCCTTTTCTGTCTCTGACATTCATGGCTTGTAAGCCTATCGACGCTTGTTTGTTCGTTTATCTCTCAGGCTCTCTGTCGCTATCCCTTCATCTTCCCTTTGGAGTGTTTAACAATCATTACTAATGTCCCAAGGTATGGTGGCCACCTGTTATGCAACGGAAGGAACCATCGGCGCTTGAAATCCCCAGAAACAGTTGTTCCCTGTTTACACAGAGAAACACTGTAAAACACGGGAAAATACGCCAAACGCAGTCTATCGGACTTCAAATATCCATAAATCCACCTTTTAATTGCTCATCACATCTCCACCGTTGATCTGAGAGGTCTAGATCCAACAACTGAGGTTCATTTCGGGTGGCCTTTTCGTACAGGGGTTAACTACCCGATAAGGGTGGTTTTCTCTCTCTAGGTCCTAGACACATGGCAGCCAATGTATGGGATCAGGCAGAGCCCGACCCAAACCACTTACCGCCTTTGGCCCACCCAAAATCCCACTTGTATCGTGATTTCCCTTTTATATTTAAAATACATTAAAACATTGAAATATCGCAAAACAACTTTATGGCGGACTTGAAATATTTATGAAGTGGCATTTACAAACCCTTTTGGGTCTGGTTTCATCGCATCGGCACTTCCCTTCACATTTTGTTTGTTAAACGAAACACGTGAAATACATAGCAAAACACCTTTGTACAGAAATGAAAATATTTTAAACTTGGTCTATAACCCCGTCGGGTTCGGCAATCGCATCGCATATGGTGTCGGCCCCACTCCTTTGAATAGCTCTGATGCGATAATGCATTGCGATTAATCACAATCGCATATCATAGAGACCTGGGGTCCCGCCTTAAGCCTCATGCCATCGTCGATTGCGATCCATCAATATTGACGATCACAATATGGCATCGGCCCGGTCCTTTCTTCATGTTATATGCATATGCTCACCTCCGACCCGATATGTCGGGGATCGGCCATCGGGGGTGCTTCCCCTTTTCACTTAAATTCGCCTTTGACCTCCTCCGATGCAATTTTCGTCATAAAGCCTTTTAGGCCATTTTTAAAGGATTTTTCCTCTTTTTCTAAGGAACAAAGGCATCTTCTTTCTACAATAACTTTTGAATCCGAGGTCCGTTTTTGCCCATTCGAGTTGCAATAGATTCAGTATGAAAATATCTCTGTAATGGGGCTATTTCCAGGAACTTCCTTGGACATTTATTTTCCTCCGTGAGGAACACTTAGACTTAGGAGTCTATCCAAAATCCATTTTGGATCACTCATAGATTCCTTCATGCATGGTTCCATCTCCTTGAGCTATGTCATGGTTCCATCTTGTCATGTTTCTGCCTAGTCGACCTCCAATTTCCTGCACAACGTTCCACCTCCGCCCATGGCAGGTTGAATGACATAGGGGTCAGGATTTTAATCATTTTAATGGGTGGATATGTCAACGGGCCAGTTAGGTGGTTTGGTTGGGTGTACTGAGTTTAAGCGTTAGGTTGGGCATGGTCGCGGGTTCCACTCTCCTGTGACCCAACTTGTGACTTTATTGTTTTGTTTTTCTTTGGGTGATTATATGGTTACATTAAATGTGGTATGGGGCCGCTCGATTGGCAAACCAACAAAACGCTGAGTGGGTTTGATCCATGTCGGCCCCCTATTAATGGTGTGCCATGGATAGGGGGGTTCCCGGGTCACCCGTGGGCCCCGAACCTTTAATATTTATTAATAATATTACCAATGAGGTAGCAAGGTTAGTGGTCCACCACCCCACTTTTTTTTAATAATTTTTTTTAAACAAATCAATGAAAAATTGTCGACAAATTTTAGGGCTCACCATAAATTATAAGTAGGTGACAAATTCGTCAGTTTTGGCCACTAGGAAGAGCCAAACTATTTCTTAATTAGTGGCTTCCAAATTTAGCGGCTTCCACTAAATTTATCCAGACCTTTAGATTTAGAAAACCGCCATATTTAGCCGGCGCTCTACTAAATTTAGCTAGTGGGGCTGATTTGACCAAAACTTTGACTGTAAATATATTGAGCACATGAAGACATATTTGAGTGTCGTCTACGCCATTGGAATCAAGACGACGAGCTCTATGTTCTGGTCCTGTTATCAATGAAATATGAAGACTTTGAGTTTTGAGCGTTTCTGGAGCCACCTAGATCATTCCTTCCCACTGAGGAGCTTTTGGTTCTCCAAACGAATAAACATAATCTGAAAATTATTTTACTCCTTGATCTGTGCAATAAGTGCCCTAAAATGCCATACTTCCTTCTCCTTCACCTTTGTACTTTGGAGCCATAAGCGATGAACCAACACTTGTATTCTATGCAAACCTATAGTACATCTTTGCAAAATACATGTTATTTTACAAGACCAAACATGACCCAAGAAAACCCCATGCTTTCAAAGAGTTTATAACACACTCCTTTGTCAAGTTTACATCAAAATCATAACAGAAATCATTTCCCAAGCTATCAACTAAAAATCCAAAAAGATCATCATGTTGCTTTCATAAGTGATGGAAAACACTTCATCACTTTTACAATCATTTCGCAACAAGTGATTTACAAATGGAGCCATTGTCAACTACTTATAAATCCCCTTTTCTTACCCAACCAAGTTAATGGGTTTTCTTCCCGCAGGTGCCTCTCTTGTTGAACAACTTCATCTAATGGTTCCTTCACAAGTTCTTTCTAGTCCTCCTTCGGTTGTTTCTCTGGATGGTGCTCCCAAAATGTGGCTCTTTGATGTCCACCCTTGTTGCAATGGCTACAAAAATTCTTCTTCCTCCAGACTTTCTTGACCTTCTTCCTTTTATGACCTAGAGAAGGGCCTTCATGCCTTGTCCTCTTCCTCACTGCCATTCTTTTCCAACACTTGGAAACTATATGGTTATACAAGCCACAAAAAGTACATGGTTTTTATGCCATAAAATTTTCTCATCATTAAAATCCCACTTGTAATCAAAAGTAACATTGTGATATAGAGACCTTTTATACCTTTCTTGGTTGTCTCTGGTGCAAATCTGGTGAGAAGTTCTTGCCTTGGTTCTTCCTCTGCAATGCACACTATCACGAGAATATTTTGATGTGCTTTCAACATCCTACATCATTTCAGTCTCGTTGCTTCAAGACTCTCTTGTCTCTTCCTTTATGGCATAACACAATCATGCATGTCATAGTAATTCCACCACTTGGATGGGATTCACAATGCTTTGGCCATTAGCTCGTAGGCCCTTCCCTTCGTATCCCATCTTTTTCATTAATCTCGAACCAATGCTTATAGTGTGCAAATGAAACTAAAGAACTACCAAAATTGTTTACCTCAACTGTTGACTCTAAAGCAGGTAATAATGGCTTTGCTAAACCTTCGTTGCACTTCAACTTTTCCAAGGCCTCTTCTTTGGCTTTTAATTGAAGTTGCAATATTTGATTCTCCTCTTCTGCTTCTTGTAAAAGTCTCCTCAATTCAACATTCTCTGCTTGAAGGCTTGGTTGATCTCTTCTTTTGAATGATGAGAAGAAGATGAAGGAGAAGAATATTCACCTAAAGATGGAGATGGAGAATTGTCCTCTACTCTCTCTTTCTCTTGCTCCTCTTTTGTCATTTTCTCCTCATAATCTGCAAATAATATATCCACCATGCCTTCCATCCTGTAAAATTCCTCATAGAGATTTTGGTTCTTCTCCATTTCCCTTCTTGTTTTATGTTCAATCTCACCCATGCTTCACAATCCCTAGCAAAAGGTTAGAACTCTCTAATACCACTTGATCCACGGATTTTTCGTGAGTGATTTCAAACAAAAATCCCCATTACACAAGACCTTTTACTGATGCTTACATTTGCATATGAAATCACGAGCAATGTGAAATATTAAACAAAACTTCAAAGATCCATCAACATGAGACAAGAAGTAATAATCAGGAAGCACATATAAACACACAATATGATAATGGAGTTCGTCCAATGTGGACTACGTCTTTGGGCCTAGTGTCAAGAGTGGGGAGGTTGCTTCATTAGTATATGATTCAATATATCCCATTACAAGGATGAACCCCCTTATCTAGGGTGGAATGTCTCTCCCATGAGACATTCTTCTATAAGAACTCTCACTCAAAAGGTACTCTCCCTCAGCATGACATGAAACAATCTCCTACATCAAGTGGCATACAATTATCCTCTCATAAGGTGGCATACATGGATCTTAGAATCAAATCATCATCTCAACGAAATAAAATGAACACATGGAAAAAGTACACCTTATACCTCCAAATTTGGGGATGACATGAAAATAGGCTACTCGAATGAAGAAACATTCTACGCCATCGCGTTCCTTATGAAAACCAGGAAATTTGATTGTAAAATCGAACTCTTTTGGTCTTGGTCAAATCTAGGCTCCCCAAGAATCTTTTAGATTCCTTACAAGATCTTTTTTCTGGACATTGGCAAAAAATGTGTTGCTTAGATGAAGAAATGGACTACACCATCATGCTCTAAGCCAAAAAACCAGTTCAAATGAGTATAAAGTTGGCATGTTTCTAACATTGTAAAAAATTAGCCCCCAGGGAATCTTTTAGATTCCTCATAGATTCCTTTATTCATGGTTCCACCTCCTGGCATTGTGTCATGGTTCCACCGTCTGATCAATGTTACATCTCTCCATGGTTCCGGATGGTCAACCTCTAAGTTCCTGCGCATTGTTCTACCTCTGCCCATGGCTGGTTGAATCATATAGGGGTTAGGCTTTTAATCATTTCACTGGGCGGATATGTCAATGGGCTAGTTAGGCAGTGTGGTTGGGTGTATTATATTTAGGCATTGGGCTTGGCATGGTTGAGGGTTCCACTTTCCTGTAACCTAACTTGTGACACTATTGGTTTGTTTTTGTTTGGGTGGTTATATGGTTACATTAAATGTGGTATGGGGTCGCTCGATTGGCGGGCCGGCCAAGCAGTCGGGCAGGTTCGATCTCCGCCGTCCCCCCATTAATGGCGTGCAATTGTCGGGCGGGGTCCCGGGTCACCCACGCTCCTTTACCATTTAATATTTATTAATAATATGATCGATAGGGTAGCAGGGTTTTTGGCCTAGCACCCCCCTTTTTTAATATTTTTTTGGTTTTTAAAAGAAATGAGCCAAAAACTGTCAGTGGATTTTTAAGGGTCATTAGAAATTTTAAGTAGCTGACAAATTTGTCAGTTCTGGCCACCACGAAGTGCCAAATTGTCACTTAGTTAATGGCCTCCAAATTTAGCGGCTTTAACCAAATTTAGCTAGACCTCTATATTTAGTGAACATCCATCTTTAGCTGGTGCTCTACTAAATTTAGCTAGTGGGGCCAAGTTGACCAAAACTTTGACTGCAAATATATTGAGCATACAAATTCGGATTTGAGTGCCATTTGCGCCATTGGAATCAAGACAATGAGCTTTGTGTTTTGGTCCTAGTTTCAACAAAATTTGAATATTTTGATTTTTGAGCCTTTCTGGAGCCACCTAGATTAGTGGTGGGACTTCCAGAGTGGTGTCCACATTGTGGTTATGGTGGTACTTTTATGCTCTAGGGAAGTGATTGGGAATTGGTTCGTAACATGTCAAACCGACGTTCAAAGTCTTGTTTTCTTATTGCAACATGTTGGGGCTAGGGTGGTGCCATTAGGGTCCCATGAACCCTAATTATGTGACGGGAGTTGAACCATCAGAGCAAGGGGTCAAATCATTAGATGACAGTCAAGGTGAGTTTTCAGTGCTCATAAGTTAGTAAGGCCTAGCGAGGATCCTAGCTAGTGGCGGGCACCCACAAAGGAGGTGCAAAATATTTCGCTCTGACATTTTAAAATTGCTTTCCAGCGGGTGGTTAATTTTCAGAATTGTGGTACAACAAAGAAAATTTGGAGTTGGGGTCAGTGATATGGAGGGGCAATGAAAATGTTACAACAAATAAGTCAAGAAGGAAGGTGGATTGGCCCATCAGGGTGGGAGGTTGAACGTGAAAGGCAAGTGGTCGCAACTGAGGGAGAAGGGATCCAAGACGCAGAGCTGGATGAAGGGGTGGTCCATAACCCTAACCAGTCACAAGTCATCTATTTCACCCTACCTCCTTAGACACCCTAGAAATATATTTGGGGAAAGTCACAACTCTTCTAGAACTGTTGAATCAAAATAGGCACAATGACCACAACGAGATGATCAACTTCATGAATGCCTGCAACATAACCAGCGGAATATGCAGGATTGACTTGCATCACTTCATAGAGGCCAAAGGAGACTAACAAAATGGTTGGATTAGCTGGAGGGGCATTTGGCGCATGTTGAATTTTACGTTCGTGGAGATCTTGGCCATCCATATCCATTGGTCATTGGTCTGGATCATCCAACTCTTCCTTGATGTGTTTGGGTTGGGTTAGTATCTTGCGTGTCTTTTGGGCATTTTGGTCTTTCAGGTTCGCAATGTTAAAAATATTTTGGCATTTTGTAATCAGTTGTTGGGTTTTTCTTCTAGCCAACAAATCTGGTCGGAGTGAGGATGGAAGAATAACGAATTTTGGACAAACATTTTGTAATCTTTTAAGGAATTAATAGAAACTTTTGACCAAGAAAAACAAAGGTTTTTTTTTTGTAATTGATGTATAATGAAATAGGCTACAGATTGTTGATGATGATGATGGTGGTTAACGTCCACTGAGACCAAATTGGTCTATCGGACCTACAATTTTTAATTTTTACTTGTCTGGCTCCTCGTCTTTCTTGGCGAGATTGGTGTTGTAGCTTTCTTTCTTTTCTCTACGGTCTTCCAACTTCCTTTTTCTTGCATCTCCTTCATCTCTTCTGGTTCTTGGGACATTGGTGTCTTAGCTTCGCGATCTATAGTCGGAGAAGTTTGGTTTAGGAGATCTGTTTTGCTGTTAAATGAAAATTTATTTTCTGCGGTATTCAAGTCCTCATAAATGTTGATTTGTTGGGGCGGGCTTTCTCCTTGCTTGCTTTGAGAGTTGTTTCCTTCTTCCTTGATTTCTTGTGACTCAGAGTTTTCTCTAGAATATTCTTCTTTGATTACAGTGTAGTGTTCTTTTTGTGCTCCTTCCCACCATGTAGATCTGTGGTGGTTTTTTCTAGCAAAATTTTTCTCAGAGGCTTTTGGGCAATTTTTGGCTAGATGCCCCGTCTCAAAGCACGATCGACATCTGAAGAGGACACTTCATAATCAAGCTTCTGGTTCCACACATAGTCTTTACTTGTTAGGTTTATTTCAGCTGGGAATCCGGCGCTGAAATCCATTTCCACACAGATGCGTGCATAGGTGGTTCTGGCATATTCCTCTGTTTCTGGGCACCTACAGTA
>APFE030191530.1:36750-53130 GCA_000404065.3 Pinus taeda
GGTAGATATTAATTTCATCAGAAATGATAGGCTTCCATACTTCCGAGATCCAATTGTGGAGTGCTATCAGCCGCGGCCAAAAACCATTGAACCGGCAAATTAGGGCACTTTCGGAGAACTTCAAAGCTTCATCGAGTGAGTCCTAGACCACTTGGATAGTGGGAGCTGGGGCTTCACTCACGATATGGGCAGGAGATTGCCCTCCAGAGTCGGATGAGCCACCAGTTATTTTTGCGAAGCTCGGAGCCATATTTTACGCAGATCTGCACCAGATTTAAAGCCAAACCACAGATCTGAAAAGATACGAACGTCCCACTCAACAGCAGAAGAGATGTGACCCAATAAAATTTTGGAGTGCGGCAGATCGAAAAAATGCGAAGATCAGAATAGTGCCGCAGAACCTCGGAAGAGTGCCGCAGAATAAAATAAAAAGAGATCAACGAAGAGTGCCGAGGGCCGCAGATCGGAAGAGTGTCGAGGGCCGCAGATCCTTTCAACACCGCCGATCGGAAGAGTGCCGATATGAATAAAATAAACTACAATCTTGTTAAATATACACCAAACAGCACTCTCGTGTTTTTAGACATTCCTCAGCAGCTTACAACCATGAAGAGTGTCGCAGAATAAAATAAAAAGAGATCAACGAAGAGTGCCGAGGGCCGCAGATCCTTTCAACACCGCCGATCGGAAGAGTATAATCTCGTTAAATATACACCAACAGCACTCTCGTGTTTTTAGACATTCCTCAGCAACTTACAACCATGAAAAGTGCCGCAGAATAAAATAAAAAGAGATCAACGGAGAGTGCCGAGGGCCGCAGATCCTTTCAACCTCGCAGATCGGAAGAGTGATATGGAATTTTCACCGCAGATGGTGAAGAGTGATATCGCAGATCGGAAGAGTACCGAGGATATCGCAGATCGGAAGAGTGCCGAGGGCCGAGGGCCGCAGATCCTTTCAACCCCGCAGATCGGAAGAGTGATATGGAATTTTCACCGCAGAAATATTATGAATTGTTTCATAATATAGTTACCAGCTTAATAAGAAATATGATTTCTGAATTCAAGGTTCTGAGATCCATATCTTGAATATGAGACATCTTTCGGTAAAAAATCACATTGTATAATTTATGTCGATGCATCGACATAATTTCTACAATGTGATTTTTTACCGAAAGATGTCTCATTCAAAAAATATGATTTCACAATGAGGATTTGGCCTAGAAAACCCATATTTTTAGGTTTAAAACATCAAAATAAATCACCAAATTGAAAAGTGATGTTAATGGTAGATTCTTTTTGGGGTGGGTTAAAAGTGTGACTTTTTTGAAATTGCGGCATTAACAATTAATATTATTATGAAAACATTCAAATTGAAAATTGATGTTTCCAATAATAAAAATTTTGTTTTTAGAGTTAAAATCACATCTTAATAAACTTACGACCTTGAGTACTAGCACGATTGCAAACACAAAATATAAACTCAACTCATAAATTGAAAAGTAATGTTATTTGATTTTTTTAAATTTACACTAATAAATAAGTAAGAAAAAAAAGTGTGTATCACATATTAACAAAATTTAAAATCTTAAAACCAACCTAGATCCATCTTAACTCCATATCTACCAAGCGTTGAGAGGGATCAAATTTGTTTTCACTCTAAAAGAGGTTTGGACCTCAAGAGATTTGATTCCTTTCAGTGCTTGGTAGATCCATAGTTCAGACGGATCTAGGTTGGTTTAATTATAACTATAATTATGATTATGGTTATTAATTTTGTGTTTTTTATTTTATTTTATTTTATTTTGAATGAGTCAAAATGTTAAACATGAGATTATTGTTGAGAAATCGATAAGGGAAAGAGTTAGGGTGATTTATTTGTTCTTGATCATTGCTTGTGAAGTTATGTTGGTTTCTTTATTACTTTTATTATGTTTTATTCATCAAACAATTACCAAAACCATAAACTATGAAGATCACAAATAGACAATGAACATAAGATATAGGCTCCAAGCCACAGCAAAATTTCTCCAAGGGGAAACCCAAACTTTTTTTCTCTTCTTATAGAATCAGATTGAATGAGGAATACAAGACCCAAACAATAAGACCAAGACCTTTAACAAGACCCAAGTCAACCCTCCTCCCAAGCTCTTCCAAGAAGACAAAGTCAACTAAATTCAAAACCTTCCAAACCAACTTTAGCTTCGGAATTTCAGACCTATAGTGAATCTGAAACTTTGATCCTACAACAACTTCATAACTTCGCACATGTGAGAGATCTAGGGCAGATTTAAGGACATAAACTTTGATTTTCTTCTTCTTTCTCCCTCTATCTTCCCAACTTCTTCTCTTGTATTTCTCATTTCTTTCTTTGGAGATCAAACTTTCTTGAGTGGTGTTTCAAATGAGGTCGAACTCTCTCTATTTATACACATCCAAAAGGTCAGATTTCCCCTTTCTAGGTCAACTTGAAGAGGTAGGGATGAATTAGACTTATAGACCCTATTATTTTGACTCAATAAACCCTAGAAGCATGAAGAACATGCTTTACCTAGATGACCAAATAATTTGAGCATGAAACCCATGCTTGAAAAATAATATTTATTATTCTTCTTTTGATCTTTACATGAAATATACAATAATATAAGTACAATAACAATTATGAAGACCAAACCTAGTAACATTTTCTAACACTCCCTCTTAACTAGTGAGGTATTCATAACCCCATAATAGGTATACGAATATAATCAAACTAAATTGTTCTCATAAGAAGAGTCGGATTGGTAAGCCATTTTTTAAGCATCATCAACGTGACAAACATTGTCAAATACCTACATAGTGTGGCCTTTTGACTAACATGATATAACTCTCCACAAGATAAGAGCACAATGTTGGGAGTCACACATATATGGACACCTCAACCTCTGAAGGCACATACCCTATCCGAATGTTCAAAAGTTATGTCCTTCTAGGACTTATTAGTACCTTGGATTCTCAATCCTCAAAGAATGTTGGTACTCTTCAACCACTCTTATCTTGGACCTTTGGTAAGATCCTCAAAGAGTTTCAGTCCACGAGACTACTTCCTATCTTGGATTTCCAATCCTCAAGGAGTACCAATTCTCAGATTCTTATCCAATCCTCCATCCTCCCTCCCAGTGTGATACACTAGATGTATGAGAATTATTCCTGGCCTAGTGCATGACACCTATGGAGAATATAGTGTCCACCATTGCTCCTTCTCAACCAAGGAGGAGGTCCTTACTCTATCAAATATGAAGGACATTTCTTAATCCTTCTCAATCGGGGATACTTCATTATAATCATATACTTCATTCTTTGTTTCTTTCATCGAATACTTGTTCTTTCGTGGAGATCATAGTAGTAGTTGAAAGGGCTTCTTTCTCTTATCATCATATCATATATGAGCTTCAACCTTCCTGGATGTTTGTGGATCCAAACTCTTTCTCAATCTTTCTTCATAACAGGGTTCGTTCCGTCAACCTTTTACATCACTTTCCATCAGTCATTATCTTCATCATCAATAATATCTTGTCAAACCAATCAATGTATATTTAATAATTTCTTCCGCTGTCCATTAGAAAGTGAATATCGTTGGATTCAACATGACCAACATGTTATCTTGTGACTTGCTACCTTTTTCTTCCTTCATGGTGTACACATTTCTGTCATCAATACTTCTAAGCCAAAATCAATGTTGTTCACTCAATCCATGTGATTAGAATTGAGCTTAAACCAAATAGTTGTAGATATGTTGTCACAATCATTTTCTTTCCAATCCATATTTTTGCAATATGTCCTTTCAAGTTGCCAAGTCATAAACAAATCACCAATACCAAATTATTAAAATCAAAGTTACCCAGTTGTGATAGCCTTCAAGATGTCATGTTTTGCTAGTCTATCTTCATACTAGAATCCTTCTTCATGCTTTCTTCCTTTCAAGTATCTATCAAAGTGTTTGTGGAGTGAACTAGTAAAGCTTCAAAATTATGTTTGATAGGGTTTATGCAACTCCCTCTGTAGTTGTACAACTTTCATTATTCAAGAGACCAAATCAGTTGTTGATCAATATCTTCATGTGTTCTGCCCATCCTTCATATTTTTGTATATCAGATATATGGAAGAGTTCCAAAACATATCATCATGATCATCTATCATGCTTCTATGTATATGGAAGAGTTCTTTCTTAGATATGTTGTCACAATTTTTTTCTTTCCAATCCATATTTCTGCAATATGTCCTTTCAGGTTGCCAAGTCATTAAAAAAACATCAATGCCAAATTATCAAAAACAGAGTTACCCTGTTGGGATAGCCTTCAATATGTCATGTTTTTCTAGTAGCTCTCTCTAATATCAACATCACTTTGTATGGTCTATCTTCATACTAGAATCCTTCTTCATTATTTATGCCTTTTAAGTATCGATCATTGTGTTTGTGGAGTGAACTAATAAAGATTCAAAATCATGTTTAGTAGAGTTTATGCAGCTCCCTCTAAAGTTGAACATATTTCATTCTTCAAGAAACCAAATCAATTGTTTATCAATACCTTCATGTGTTTTGCCAATCATTCATATTTTTGTATATCAGATATATGCAAGAGTTCCAAAACATATCATCATTCTCATCTATCATGCTTCTGTGTATATGGAAGAGTTCTTTCTTATTCATCATGCTTCTTTTTTGTCGAGTAATTGAACAAAACAGTTATGTCCAATAATTTCATGCTTGTTTTCCCAAGCATATTTCTGCAATGAGCTCTTCCTTCAATATTAATTGAAGATATGAAATTTACTTCTTAAATAAATATATACATACCTACTCATTTATTCTTGCCATCTAGTATTCCTTCTTTTGAACGATTTGCATCTCTTATTGGGGATGATGTCTAGAATGATGTTCAATATGATACTACTTCTCTAATATGAGAATTTATCGATTATATCTTTAGGCTGCAACTTGATCATCGTTATTTCTACGAGATTCTTTTATGCAAGCTTCCATAATTTTAGTAGAAGGATGTTTTTTGTCATGTTACAAAGATTCTTTCACATAGTGAAGAACCTTCATAATCACTATCAAGGATCCTTGCAATCCTTTCTAGTTAGTAGATTGCTTCTATAATTATGTGAATGAAAAATAGTAACTGCATGAATGGTGGAGTGTTGGATGATCCAAAATCTTCAATATTCTTCTATCTTCGCTAGATGTGTGCTACTGATGAGATGTAATTGACAGTGTAAACTCTAATCCTTCCAATATTTTAATGCCTCTTCCATGATTCCATGCTTCAAAATCAAACTTCTTCTACAAATGTAATTGTACATGCTACTCTAATTTCCATCTTCTAATGAAAATAAAACATATTGTTAGCATACTTGATAGTGGAGGAGTCCTTCAATAGTTTAAATCCTTGGTGTCTTCCTTCTTCGGTTTTCTTCTCAGGTTCTTCATTTTCTTCAACTGTATGTGCTCCACTTCTTTCCTTCCTCTTAATTTTCTTCTTGTTTTGTGGGTATTTGGGACATTATTTCTTAAAATATCCATATTCATTGCATCCAAAGCATTTCACATTAAACATATCTATATTTATTCGTGGTCGATTGAAGTTCCTTTGGCGAGGCTCAAATTTTCCTTTCTTCTTCTTTACTTTAGCAACAAAAGCTTGAGACTTTTCATTTGTTTCAGTGTCATATGTTTCCTTTATTCTTGTTTCTTTTGTTATGCATAAAGACCATTTTTCATCAAATTTTAGCGTTTCCTCCCTTGAGTAAATGTTTGTCATAAAGCTACTCCATTCGAGAGGTAATGCATTGAGTATACAAGTTATTAATTCAGAATCAGTCACAATTTCTCCAAGTCCTTGTAATTGATCCTTTAATTGTGATACCTTCAAGAGATATGTGGTCATTTCATCATCTTTTGATATTCTTATCTTGTAAATCTTATTCCTTAGATATATATTTTGACTTGTAGTGCTTATAATTTCACCAACTTGTCATATATTGTTTTAGATGTTCCCAAATTTTCCACAAAAGGAATGAGATGATCCTTAATGGACTTAATGAGGATCCTTTGATCTCTCACTTATCCTTTCATGTACTTGGACCATTCTTGAGACTTATCTTTCTCTAGTTTTGCAATTTTCCTTAAACATGGTCCATGACTTCATTTTCCAGAAGTATCAAATCTATTATTTTCTTCCATGCTTAAAAGTTTGTTGAACCATCAAGATTATTGCCTTCCTTATATAATGTAGTCATTTGATTTGAAGATTGAGCCATAGAGAATAATGCAATACTTACTTGATATAAGAGTGTCTAGCTTGAGCCCTTAGGGGTGTAGCTTGTTGGCCAGTTTAAGGGGTTCGTGTTGTTGTGTAGGTCGCAGGTTCAAACCTCGTCTTACCCATGTGCCATGCTTGGGGGTAGTGTGGTTTCACCTAGAGTTTATAGTGTCAGCCGTCGGGGATCGACCCCGTGTCATGTGTACGAGAACTGGCACATTATTGATTCTGTTAGTCATAAAAAAAAAGGGTCTAACTTCCTAAAGAGATCCTCAAATACCTCGATGTTCCTAATACTTCTAAGAGAATTCAAATATCCCCTATAATGATGAATTTTGGGATGGCTCCAACGAAAATGTCTTCAAGTTGCTTCAAAGAGTGTACATGATGTTCCCAGAATTCTTGGTGCTTCCTTGTATGATGCCTTCTACAAAGATGTCTTCCAAAGAACCTTTAAAATGATAATATTTCAAGAGAGAGAGATCAATTTTCTTCTTTACGATAAAAATCCTTCAATGGAGGATTGGTAGTCTTCCTTCAAGATGAACCTTATTGAGTCTTCTTGTATCATTCTCTTATGTCCTTTGTTATATCTGTAACAACTCTGGTGAAAATTCTGTGTAATAAAAGTTAATAAAGGCAAAATAATAACCATTGTTAATGGGACACATATTCCAAGTTGAATATTGGGGAAAATCATAGTGATGGGGATCACTTGTGGTTAATTAATGACTAAGGAAATTGGCAAAGGCAATGGAAAATGCTTTGGAAAGGCAATGTCGCATTTTGGCACATTCATTTATGAAAATAATGGAAATTAGGAGAAAAGGGAGGTGAAAGGTCACAGGTTGCACGTGAGGGGGAAAATGAAGGAAAATAATGGAAAATGAAGAAAATAGAGGCCTCATTAATAAAAATGCTTTCGAGGATCAATGCACATAATTTTTTTAGTTCAGTTTTGGAGCCCTCTCTCTCTCATACTCTTGGACAAAGAGTTTTCTTGGAGCACTCTTGGAGAGTGGGCATGCTTGGAGTTTTGGAGAAAGAAGGCAAAGGAAGAGCAGGAAAGCATAAGAGGTCATGGAGATCAATAGATACAATAAGTTTTTCTTACAGGTACCGAGTTGCATGTATGTCTTCCTCACTAGTTTTGGCATGCATGGCATATGCATGTGGTTTATTGGTCATGATCTGTCATTGGCATGGGGGATTGCCTAGATTGACATTGGATTTTCCTAGCCTTGCCATTTCCTCGATAGCCATGGTGTTGTGGGTTCATTTCTTTGTTTTTCTGGTTGGTCCTCCTGTTTCCTTTAGCTTGGGTTGAGTTACTAGTTCCTGGAAGCCTTGGTTGGACAAACGCTCTAGAAGCCTTGTAACAACTTGGGTTGAGTTACTAATCCTGGAAGCCTTGGTTGGACAAATGCTCTGGAATCCCTTGGTGGATTGAGTTACTAGTCGTAGAAGCCCAAGTTGGAAAAACGCTCTAGAAGCCCTGTATCAACTATGGGTTGAGTTACTAATCCTAGAAGCCTTGATCGGAACAAACACTCTGGATCCCTGTAAGGCTTAGGTAGAGACCAATATGGTGATGGTTTTTTATGTCCAACCGTGAGGTGCAATCACTGTTTGATGGGTTGAGGTGTTTTTGTCTGTGAAAGCCCTGGATGGTTTTGATTGAAGTGTTTTATGAGATCCCACATTCATGCTTGGAATATGGCACGGGGTGACTGGCTGAAGAGAGATTTGGCTCAACCATGTCTACGGTCGGGTGGTTAGTGGAATTCCCATAATTGGTTGGCCTTTTCATTATTAATACGAGGTTATTCCTCCTTGTTAATTCACGAGAATTACACTAGTTGATATGTGGATGATATGACTGTTGTTTCCTTGGTATCTCTGTTTCTATTATGTTGGTTATGAACATGTATTATGATAGTGGATATGTATGCCTCTCATCATGTTTTTACTTGTAAATGAATGAACAATGTATTTGTGACCTAATGGATGAAACTGCAGCTAATGTGTTGAGGCATCAATGCTTCTTAGTGATTCTTAGATGAGTATGAGGCCCTTATGCTCATATCTATTGTTTAAAACTATAGACTACATAATTGTGACATATTTGATGAAATGTTTGTCATGGATATTAGGGGTCCAGTCAACTCCTTGTTCAAGTAATTGCATTTGTATCATTGTTCTGTTTGTTATCTTTCAGTTCTAAAAGTGTCATTTAGTTCTGGGCAACGACATGGTTTTTGGGCTTGAAAAAGTGGCTCATATCCCGGAGACATAGGCACAACACTGGGCAAAAAAGTCCCTAGACGCATGCATACCCATGTTGTGGGAGCTTCTAGAGCCTCCTGGACGCATGATTGTCCATATCAAGGGAGCGTCTCGGGGTTTAATGGTCGAAAACTTTAGTTGGTCTCAGGGGTTGGTTACTTGAGTGGTTGGGATGGCTCCTGGGAGTCCTATTGTTGATGTGGAAGATATGTATGGTGTGTTTCTGTCAATTCCACTTCCTTAACTGCCACTTAGGGAATCAAATCATATTATAGTAACTTCTCATCACATGTTTACCCTGGTTAGCCGGTTACTTAGGTAGATGTGGGAGGAGGGTGTTACGATATGCTTCATAGTGTCTTTCCTTGTGTCCTTCCTACAAATGATGTCATTAAAGGTATCTTTGATGAAAGTCTTATCCTTGTGCAAACAAGAGTGATCTTCAAGTTGGCTTCTCCTTCACCTTAGCTCTGATACCATGTTGAGAAATCAACAGGGGAAACAATTAGGATGATTTCTCTTTTCTTGGTAATTTCTTATGAAGTTATGTTGGCTTCTTTATTACTTTTATTATGTTATGTTCATCAAATAATTACCAAAACCATAAACTATGAATATCACAAATAGACAATGAACACAATATATAAGCTCCAAGCCAAGGCAAAACCCCTCCAAGGGGAAAACCCAAAAAATATTCTCTTCTTATAGAATCAAATCAAATGAGGAATCCAAGACCCAAACAATAAGACCAATACCTTCAGCAAGATCCAAGTTAGCCCTCCTCCCAAGCTCTTCCAACAAGACAAATTCAACTGAAGTTAAAACCTTCCAAACTAGCTTTAGCTTTAGCATTTCAACTCCCAGCTTCAAAGTTTCAGACTTGCAGTGAATTTACAACTTCGACCCTACAACAGCTTCAGACCTTTGCACATGTGAGAGATCTAGGGCAGATTTAAGGACAACAATTTCGAATTTCTTCTTCTTTCTCTCTCTTGCTTCCCAACTTCTTCTTCTCTTGTATTTCATACTTCTTTCTTCAGAGATCGATCTTGCTTGAGTGGTGCTTCAGATGAGCTCAAGCTCTCTCTATTTATTTTTCCATTTTCTCTTCAAATTCCAAATGGGAATTGACTCTAATATGATATTTTGACTTACGAAAAATATTTTTTTGACTCAATAAACCCTAGAAGCAAGAAGAACATTCTTGAACTATATTACCAAATAATTTAAGCATGAAAAACATGCTTGAAAAAAATATTTATTTTTCTTCTTTTGATATTTACACGAAATATACAATAATATAAGTACAATATAAATTATGAAGTTTGAACCTAGTTAAATTTTCTAACAATTACAATATCTCTACTACACTGGGTTGGAGAGCGCCTCAATATTGGCAAAAAAACAACAACAAATTCAAACTTAATTAAAAAAAGAACTGAAAAAAGAACTTGAAGAAAACCAAATATACAAAATTTAAAAGGAAAAAAAAAATAAAAAATTGAATAAATAAATAAAAATTCAAAAAAAGACCAAAACCAAGCAACTAAAGGGAAGAAATTATTGAAATTATCCATCTTCCCTCCTATGCCCACAAACTCCACCATTGTTTCCCCCCTCGCTCTCTCATTGTCCCCCTCCGCTTTCTCATCTCTTGCTTACCCACTTTCCCTCTCCATTTCCTCACATCCTCCATAATAGGCCAACAAGTGATGGGTTTAGAACGTACCACTTCTTGCTCGCTTTGCAAAGCACAAGGGGAGAGAGGAAGAGTGGGGATGATTTCAAAAACGATGTAGTCTAACTTGTAAATGAGATAGTATTTTTCATCGAAATACTGTGATACAATTTTAAGCAAGTTTGTGATTTTTTGTTGTTTAAAATATTTTTTTGAATGCAAAATTGGATTTAGCACCCTGAAAAGCCCATGAGACACTTGAATTTTATAGATTAAACAAATTAAACTCAAATTTTTAAAATATATATATTGCATTATGATTAAAATAACCAGAAAAAGGCCTCAAAAACTATCATTAAACTATGTGTTCAAAAACTACCCCTCAATTATTTGAATTTTGTTTTATTTTATATTTTTAATTTTTTAATAATATTTAATTCGAAGAGACCAAAGTGGGGGATGGAAGGAGAAGAGGGAGCAAGGACATAGAGAGTTGTAATTTTAAGAATTGTCCTTTAATTGATTCCTTGGATTTTGGGTTTTACTTTTATTTCTTAATTAGTATTTTGTTTTAAATTTTGTAGGGTTCATTTTTGCTTTGTTTTTTTTCAATTTATTTTTTGGTCTTTTCAAGTTTCTAAAATATTTCAAATTTTCATAAAGAAATATATTATATTATTTTTCATTTTATTTATTTTTTATAATTGGAGTAATATTTTAAAGGATTTTTTCCTCGTTTATATCATTTTTAATATAATTTTTACATGTTAATTAAAAAAAATCAAGTAATATCATTTCTAATTTAAAGGTTGATTTACATTTTTTTTAAATTTTTGATAGTATTAGTGGTCAAGGCTATAATTTTAATTTGGCAAATAAAATTAGTGTTACTAGAAGGATCACTTTTGTGAGGAAGGTCAACTTTTTGTAATGGTATTAGTTGTCAAGGCTACGATTTCAAACATCTCACAATTTTAACCACCACTAAATAAAATGTACTACTAATATTATCACTTTTTGAAATGAGGATAAAAATAGACAAAAATGCAACTTTTAACAAAACAAAAAATCTAAAGAGTTTTTCTTAAGTTGGTAACTTTGTTACACTTCACACAACTTCTACATGTGTTTTTAAAGATTTAAATTGATTTTGAAAAATTTAACATATTTTTGAAGGATGCAACTTGAGTGGGCCTAATGGTTAAGGCATGTGTTTCCTCCTAAGAGGTCACAAGTTCAAAACCAGAGGGGGTAGAGTATGTATTCCTTTATAGACTTGGCAGTTAAATCGTTCGCGGAAGTTGGTCCCTTATCCCATAAACAAAGGTGCCTCATACACTAATTTGGTGTGTGTCTTGACTGTGACTTTAAAAAAATAAAATTTATACACAATTTTTTTAAAAACTCAAATATATTTTTGATACTCATTACATTTCTTTAATCCCACCAACTTATATTGGTTGGTATATTTCTTGGATAGTCAAAGAATTAAATTTGACTCTTTTGTTGATGAATTGAATCATTGTATCCCTCTTCTGAACATATATGACAATCTAATAAGAAGACGATTTTGAAAGGGCTTTCCCCCTTGTGAGGTTTTTTCCCTATCCTTTTACCAAATACTGTGTCTCTTATTTCTCTTGATTGTCTTCTATTGTTCATTGCAATTATTGTTCTATCTACAATTGTTATTTGATACTCGAAGATTAAATTGAACTGGAAGTGATTGCTAATTGAAGAAAAGAATTGGGCTAAAGTGATTGTAACAACACAGAATAGTGGAAAATTAACAACCTTAATCTCTCGCGAACAATTATCCCCCCTATCGCTTACCTGACTTACTCTTGGTTAGTGAGGGTGAATTTGACGAACATTTTTATTTTCTTAAGCAATAATCCCACACCTATTTTTTATTTTTGCAATGAGCGTTAAGGAACTTCCCCCAATTAGCCTACCACTTACTTCTATTGGAATCTAATGGGGTTTACAGTGTTGGTCTATATTCATCTATAAGGATGATTCCCCTCTTGAGGAGAAATTTATGTAATAAAGTAGGTATAGTGCAAAAGAAAATATTGTGAAAATCTTCAAAGAATGTTGCTTAATTTTTTCAATAGAAGTGCATTCTTCTATTGCTTTCTCCTCATAGAATTCATCTAATATCTAATAAAATCACTCATGCAAGTTTGTTCTTCCCCTGTTTTTGAACTTTAAAGTTAGTTAGCTTTCAGGATTTGTTTATTGAATTAGGGAAGTGGTCAATATGCTTATTTATTTTAGCAAGAACTACTTCAATCAACTTTTCATGTGCTTTTGTGAAGAAATGTGCTCTATCTTCTATAACCGATAGTCAATTTCTCCTCATGTAGTTCTTCAGGTAGTTATTTATATTTTTCTCCCACCACTCATGTATCTCTTCTAGTGTTAAAATTTATGCATACATATTATGTACACTTAGGTCCAACACTACCAACGATGGAACCAATGTTGTAATCTAGCGAAAATTATCCATTGGTTAACAATAGTAAGGAACATAAACTAAGCTAAAGAATCATATGTAATACATGAGACAAAAAAGAGACATAGAGTAGCAGAGAGATATAAAATTCCCACTTGTATTGATATATCCTCAATAACTAACTGGCTAATACATAGGTTCGAATACATTCATATTTATACCCTAAATAGACAGTTACAATAACTTAATTGTCACAACAAACTTAGCTATATTGACTTGGTCATTCGACTCAACTAGAGTATTGAACAACTTACTATACATTTTTAGGTATGTTGACTTCACTGGGCTAGTCAACTAAGTCGAATAGCCCCACCAACGCCTTTAGAAGAAATGTTTCTCAATTGTCAATATCAATGGATAATTTGGTTAGCCATGGTGAATATATAAGTTTGATTAATTGGTTAATTAATGCACCCCTATGGCCAATTAGACTTGGACTAAATAGCACACATTATAAAAATCCTTGAGAAATGCAAAATGAAAACCAACTATAAGGTACATCCTAAAATCCAATATGCTTAAAGAGATAAAACCCCAAAGGACCATGGAATAATTAAAGATTGAGAAGTAGTTACCCTAAACTTCCTATACCATCCTTGATTGGAAAAATTCACCTCGATGGAGTTGATCATCAGCTCCAGGGAGCATTCATATGTTTATTGACATCTACCTCAAGTATCGTGGAGACTTCCCACCCATAGTCACCTAGGTAATATCCCTAAAAGATAGGCCACTAAGGTTACCACCTATAACCCAAATGATTTTCGATATACATGTGAATGGAACCATACATGTAGGTAAGGTAA
This sequence comes from Pinus taeda, assembly GCA_000404065.3. Taxonomy (NCBI): domain Eukaryota; kingdom Viridiplantae; phylum Streptophyta; class Pinopsida; order Pinales; family Pinaceae; genus Pinus; species Pinus taeda. The sequence goes on from APFE030191530.1 coordinate 50,343, forward strand.
TTAATCCCAAAACATCCTAAGAGATTGCTCAAACTGGGTTGTATGCCTCTCAAAGACACTTTTGTTAACACACACAATCGAGTGAACACCAATTGCAAGGGAGTGGGGATGTCACTCCATAATTTCTTGATGTAATTGAATCTTTGACTCCCATGTAAGAGGATCTTTCCAGCAGGTGTCTAATGTGATAAAGGATTTACACTCTTTAGTGAAACTAGTTTCAATTTTGCAACCTTGAGGAGTTTCCTCTCCAAATCTATTTGAAGGCTCTATAACCCTAGGCTATTGTTGGTGTGCTATAACCAAAAAGTCTAAATTAAATTTATTAGTGTTTTATTTCTCAAGGGCACAAAGTGCAACTAAGATGGTGCGTAAGAGACTTAAAACCAATCCAATATGCAAGCTATATGAAGAATGCAATTACTTTTCCAATTCAATGAAAACCTACTAGCGGAAAGGTAGAGAGTTCTTTATTTTTCCAACTAAAAAGTGAAACCCCACAATATCTCTTAATGATCTTTTAAAATTCACAAAATTCAAATAAATAATTTAATTCATGAAACACTTGCAAATCAAATCAAATCAATCACTCGTAACGTGCAAGTGCAAAAGAAAAAAAATCACTCAGCACAAAATTGTGGGTTTGAAAGAAAAAAGATGTTAATTATAGCTTATCAAAGAAAAACAACAAGTAAACATAAAACAAAAAAAAAGTTTCAATCTATAACTCAATGTAAGCATCCAACAAACTACACCTATAAAGATATACTAGGGAAAATAATACCAAACCCTAAAGAAGGGATCAAGATCGAAAATTCCACACAACTTTGTTTCTTTGCAATCTCTGAAATCAGAAGAAAACAAATACTATTTAGGAATATTAGATCGATTTCACAATGTCATCATAATGATTCAGATATATGTCAACAAATCAGGCAACCAACAAAAAACATCTCTCATCTCACACAAACTAGCACAAGGTACAATATGCAATCAAATATCTTGAAAGAGAGAAGATTTAGATCAAATATAATTCATATCTAACTCTCCATAGAAAGAAGAAGATATATCTAAGCATCAGACAACAAAAAACCAAACAAATATCAGTAAAAAAAGCCAAGTTATAAGGGCAATCACTCCCACAAAAGGGGAAGGGTGTATTCTAGTCACACCGATGAAGCTAGCATGGAGTGAACACAAGTTTTGGCCACCTTTTAATCCAGTGGTTGGGAGTAACTAAGCTACAAATTCAAGTTTTTAAGATGAAAGAAACTCAGATATGATTCGTAGGATATGGATTTGGACTGAAACAAACACATAGGAGATCATAAGTTGCAGACAATCACTCAAAAACTAATAAAAATAAGAGATATATATAATAGGAGAATTGAAGAATGATAATTCGGAATTGAATCCACAAGTGCCATTTTAAAAGTCTATGTTTTGAGTCACCAACTGAACCCATCATCAGGACATGCATGTTGACAGAAGAAGAGAAGACAAATGAGAGTATAAATAGGAGAATGAAAAGACAGAAACAAACCATAATGACTGAAAACAAAGAAGAGAAGACAAATGGGAGTATATATAGGAAAAGGAAAAAAGAGAAACAAACCATAATGAGTGAAAACAAAAATGAGAGTTGGATATAATAAAAACAAAGAACAATAAAACAAAAACAAAGGCCAAAGACTCAAAAAACAAATAATAAACAATAATAATAATAAGAATAAAAATTAAAAAATTAAAAAAGCAAAGGTAAAAACAAAATAATTAAATAATAAATAATAAAGAAAAAAATGAATATTAGAAAACAAAAATAAAATAAAATAATAAGATGAAGGGACAATAAATGAAGAAGGAATAAATGTAAAGAAAAATAAAATAAAATAATAAAATTATTATGATGAAGGGAGGGACAAACAATAAATAAAAAAATTGAGGAATACTAATAAATCAATATAAAATAAAATTAATTAATAAAAATTAATAAAAATTAAATGAGATAATGATGAGAGTAAAATAAAACAAGTGTAATATGCGGTGTTGCTTCTTAGTAGTCGTCTCTTATGTAAAAAATAATTGGTAACTACTTTAGATTAATTTAAATGGTTATAGAGTTAAAAGCCTTCAAAACCATCTACATATAAAGTATGCTGCATAGTAATGGTAAACCATAATTTAAGGTAGCCTTTCATTTATAATTTTTCTTATAGTTAAATTTGTTATACATTAATTGTACAAAAATATGTTACAAGGTAATCATAAACCCTAGTTTAAAGTATCTACATATAAAGTATGCTATATAGTAATCATAAACCTCAATTTAATATAGCCTTGAGATTTTAAACTTTTATTATGGTTAAATTGTTATATATTAATTGTAAACCATATGTTACATGGTAATCATAAACCCTAGTTTAAGGTAGACTTGAAATTTATAACTTTACTAATTAATGTTGAATAAAATAAGAATATGAAGTTTTTGATTCATTGACTAAGACTTAGATTAATTTAAATTGTTATAGAGGTTAATACTTCCAAAACCATGTAAAAGTGGAAGCATATTCATATTATCCTTGTATATATTATAAGAAAATTTAAGTTGAATAATGTGAGGCTTGGACTAGCTAAAGTACTATAAGGGTGAGTCAAGTATGAACTTTGCAAGGATTTCATTGGTACATTTTCCAAGCTAGAGTTAGACTTATAGGGTTGAGACAAGTATGCACTTTGTAAAGATTTCATTGGTATAATTTATAATTAAGTAGGAAGATAACGAGAAATA
>APFE030191530.1:55051-82225 GCA_000404065.3 Pinus taeda
AGCTGGAAAAGATACACACTAGCCAAAATCTTGCAGATATGTTAACAAAAGTTGTAACCAGGGAGAAACTGAGAATCTGCTCAGTTTCAATTGGTCTTCAAGTATGATGAAGAAGATGAGAAACAGCCAGGTCCAAAGTGGACTCATTGTCTAGCAAATGAAGCAGCAGTGGAGTTGCTATAATCAGTCTCCAAGTGGGAGATTGTTGGGTGTGGAGCCTAATTATCTTCTGTATTCAAAGGTATTGCCGCATTAGACCCCAGTTCGAAATGGGGTGGCAACGTTGCCCGTAAAATGTTTGCTGCAAGGGGGGTCCAAGGGGGAGCGACTGCAACCTTTGGGGACCCCGGCCCTGGTGAAGGGTTTCGGGGGTAGCGCCCCTGAAGTTAAGAATAGATGTAAAATTGCCTTGTCAAATGTTGTAATTTCGTATTCAATCTTGGCCGTTCATTAGGCGGATATCTGATGGTAGAAGTTATGTTTAATTTAGGGTTTTTTGCCCTAGAAGGCAACCCCTCGCTATATATGAGGGAATTATATTGCGTCTATGTAGATATGTATTCTGAGTGAGGAAGAGAGAGGAGATTGAGAGCGAAGAGGGTGTTACAGCGGATCTGTTGTAGGTTGTATCTCTTCAGTTTGCTGGATAATATAATAAAGGAAGGACTGGCTGTTTCTCCGTGGATGTAGCCCAAACTGGGTGAACCACGTATATTTGTGTCTCTCTTGTTTTATGCGTTTTCTGTGTTTATATTTCTGCAATATTTTATGTATTCCATTGCTCTGTAATATATAATTTTCTAACATAATTTATGTATGTAAGTGATTACAATTTTATTTTATTTGAATTTGAATTGTTAAATATTTTTAAACCATTTGATAAGAGTGAAAATTTACTCCAAATTAATTAACAAAAATCATTATTATTAAATAATAAATAATAAATAGATTTACTAGCAAATTCATAATTCACATTTATCTAATAATCTATTTGTTAACAAATGTCTCTCCCCAAATATTAGGATTTTGATGATATAACTTTGTCATTTTGCAAATTCTAATATTTTAAATGGATTTCAGCATTTTTCTTATAAAACAAATTTTAAGGGTAATTTCAATAATCAAAATTTATAACCATCCATAAAAAAATTCCTATTAAATTTATAAATAAAGGCAAAAGAAAATTAGTATTATTTTAAAGTTCATTCATTACTATTTATAAGATAAAGCCTTTAAAAATGAAAACTCCAAAAATGTTACATGGTTCTTAAAACCATATTGGAAAGGTATGTATTTCACTTTGCATGGATGAGAAGTATTTCTTTCATATACTTTTTCTAAATTTATAAAAATCTATTATTATTTAAATGTTAACACATAACTAGATGTATGTTAGGTCCTTATACTACTAGTGTAGTCCCTTATTGTTATTAGTGCAACCCCCTTATTGTATTGTTGTGTCCATGTAGTCCACATATTTTTATTATTGTGCTCCATAGAAGCCCACTATTGTTATTGTTGTGCCCTTACATTATTATTATTATGTTGGCTCTAATTATATTGTGACCCCTTAGACTCCTATATATTGAAAGGAGGTCTTGTCATTTGTATCACCCAAAAATTATTCATTTGTGTAATGTCAAGGAGGTTGCCCCCTCGAAGAGGATTATTTTGAAGTTGTTGACCTATCTTTTCTTTTGTTTTGTGGGCTGGTTTCATAAAATTTGGTATCAGAGCTTTGGATTCTAGGGATTCGTTGCTTCAAACAGGTCATCATGGCATTTTCACTATAATTGTTTTTCTACAAAGCTTCAGAAGCTAAAAGAAAATCCATTTGAGGTGAAATCGTGATGAACGTCGTGACCGAATTTCAGAACTTTTCGTGCTGTATTTTCGGAGATACAAGATGAGGAAGTTAAGGTTTTTGCAGGCTCTAGAATTCCATCTCAAACAAATCTTGGTTTTCTATATTTGCGGAGATAGGATCCAAGGAAGTTAGGGTTTTTGCAGGCTCTCGAATTCGATTGCAAACATGAGACCTTAGTAAAAGCATCATAACTTTCTCTTTGAGCATCAGATTCAAATTTCATAAAAAATGATAGAAAGAGGACAAATGGCAGTTTTTTGGGTATCGTGTTCAGGGCTGAAGGTCAAAATAATGAATTGTGGTACATTGTACAAGTTCGGTCTACTGAACCAGTATATAATTAGTTCATCGCAGGGGATTGGGTGTAACTCTTACTTGGAGAATCAAATATTGATCAGACTTGTGGGGTTGGAAAGTGGACTCAAAGGGTTGCCACTAGACGAGATTTCAAAACTTGGAGATCTGAAATTACAGAGTTACAATCTTTTGAAGATCGACCTCCTAAAAGCAAGAAAAAGAGATATGAGGAAGTTTGATGGCAAGGATCCGGTAATTTGGATGCTACAGATGGAGCAATATTTTGATGTACATGATGTGCAACTATTGCAAAAGGTACGTATTGCATCTTTATATTTAGAACCAAATCAGTTTGTATGGTATAAAGGGATTTGTTCTTGTAAACCACTTGTCACCTTGTTAATTTTCACAGAGGAAATGATAGCACATTATGAGGATACAAAAAGAAACACTTTCTTTAGCCAATTGATAAATATCAAACAAAAGGGTTTAATGGCATAGCACATTGAGTACTTTCAAAAATTGAATATAAGGGTAAATGATGTTCTAGAGAAGCAAAGGATTTATGTCTTCGTAGGGACTTTAAAGGATAGCATTCAACATGAGGTTCGTCTTTGGGAGCCTGATTCATTGGAGAAGGCATTTAGGTTGGCAAGAAAAAATGAAAGAAAAATTATGGAAACAAGGAATCCTACCACTCACAACTATAAATATGGAAGTGTTGTTTCTCCTATCCTTCCACAACCTACAAGGTCGATACCACAACAATGGGAAGAAAAAAGAGAAAACGGGATTTGTTACAGTTGTGATAGAAAATACACCAAAGGTCATAAGTGTGATGAGAATAAATTATTTTACAAAATTAACCAAAAATATATAATAAAAAAAAGAGTCATCACATAAAATAGTAATATTATATGAAATGTTTTAATGATAATTTTTTTTTTTTTTTCCAATTACTTTATATAGTGTATATGTAGCTTTCTTTAATCATATATAATATTTTAACATCATCTTTCCCTAAAAATCACATAGGAGATAATCTCGTCGATGTGTTTCGAACCAATTAGTGTGGTTCATCTTCAGGACAAGATGTTGTTAGAATTAATATGGATCATAGTAGTCTAAATTCAACACATATATATTATATCATATATTTTTTGAGTGCTACACATTAATTTGAAACTAAGAATTAAATGAATTACATGTCTCCTTCTAATTCATTTTTAAAATTTTAATTACTCTTCTAGCATTGAAATATTTTATTATTATCAACGCAAATATCTTTTCATTTACATTCTCTTCATATATATTATATATATATATATATATATATATATATATATATGAATTTGAGATTGAAATAAATTATTCAACACACATTTAAAAACTTTAATCAAGTCACGTACTGAAAAATATGTATCTTCATTTTTGTTTTTTTATTGTACGTGATATTTTTTATGTAAATATTTTTTCGAAGGGGTAGGTCAACTGAGCATGAACATACTTACACATCTCCCTCATACTGGGTTGGAGGATGAACCCCTCAGCTCAAAAATATCAACTACAATAAAGAAAAAAACAAAAACAAAAATGGAGATACATGTTATCAACTTTATTGAGCAATAAAGTATGTTAAAAAAACCTTATATTTTCACATGGAAGTATAAGAAAGTTGTATAAAAAATATTTCAGTATGTGGCTTAAATAAACTTTTAAAAAAAATGTGAGTACATGACTTGATTAAATTTTTAAAATATGTATGTTGACTAATTTATTTCAATCTCATATATATATATATATATATATATATATATATAGGGAATGTAAATGAAAAATATTTTTGTTAATGATAATAAAATATTTTAATGGGGAAAAAGTAATTAAAATTAAAAAAAAAATTAACTACAAAGAGATATGTAATTCATTTAATTCTTAGTATCAAATTAATTTGTAGCATTCAAAAAATATACAATATATTATATATGATTAAAGAAAGCTATATATACACTACATAAAGTAATTGGAAAAAAATGATCATTAAACATTTTATGTAATTACTATTTTACATAATGATTCTTTTTTATTATAGATATTTCCTATTAATTTTGTTTGAAATGGAGAAAAGGTGTGTTAGAATTGCAAATTAAGTAATGTAGCCACAAAATCCAAATTTCCAAATAAATCTGGGAAACTTGAATCTATTTATAATTCAAAATAATTAAACCATGAAAAATTACTCATAGTATATATAATATATATATATATATATATATATGGATCAAATCAATTAGGTGCAAAAATTTTATTCAACTTTTCTATTCTAAAAGAGGTTTGCCTCTCAAGGGATTTGATCCCTCTAGACACTTGCTAGATTTGTGATTGATGGATCTATACTAGTTCTACACCCTAGTGTGAAGGCTATGTGTAAGTATGTTCATGTTCAACATAGAGTTGACACGTGTTCCTCTTAAAATAATATGACCTAATATAATTACATGTTATATATAATAAAATATCCAATGTGGGTTGTGAATAAAATATTTTAATATAAATCAATATATCTATATATATATTCTATATATCTATATATATATATATATATATATATATATATATATATATATATTTATTTATTTTATTTATTTATTTTTTCTATGTAAGCCTAATTCTATTAATAAAAACAAAAATATAATTACACCGAGGCCCCGCCTCAACCGCTGTTGCTAGAGTTCATCAAGAAGGTCTAAACTGCCCCAGATTGGGGAAACCAGTTTGACATGACAAAAAGACCAATCATATATCTCGGGACTATCACCAAAGGAAACCCATACATAGGACTCGGATCCATGTTTTGAAGCGAAACCCCGAAGAAGATTCAACACAGCACCACCAGAAGCAACAAAAAAACCACAGACCCACTGGTCAATCATACAAACAGCAAAAACAAATGTTATCAAATAATATTTAGAATACCGTCGGGCCCACCTCATCGCATCGCACATATGAAGGTGTAAAGGCTCTGCCCCTTGGTTCCGTCGATGCGATATTGCAATGCAATCTGATCGCAATCGCATATTGCTATATGTAAAGGTTCCGCCCCTTAGTTTCCACCGATGCGATATTGCGATGTGATCCGATCGCAATCACATATTGCTATATGTAAAGGCTCTTCCCCTTGGTTTCCACCGATGCGATATTGCGATGCGATCTGATCGCAATCGCATATTGCTATAAGTAAAGGCTCCGCCTCTTGGTTTCCCCCAATGCGATATTGCGATGCGATCTAATCACAGTCGTATATTGCTATATGTAAAGGCTCTGCCCCTTGGTTTCCACTGATGCGATATTGCGATGCGATGCGATTGCAATCGCATATTTCTATACGTAAATACTCTGCCCCTTGGTCTCCACCGATGTGATATTGCGATGTGATTTGATCGCAATCACATATTGCTATAAGCAAAGGTCTTGCCCTTTGGTCTCCCCATTCTGCGATCACTGGCGGTCCGTTGGGTGGCCATTAATGTTCTTGGAGATCACCCGCCTCCGGGTGCGCTTCTTCCTCCTGAGCCATTTTATTCTTTGCCAATTCTTGATATTCCAGCATCTATTGTTCAGTGGCTAGAGTAGAGAGTGTACTTGTATGGAGACCTGTTCCGCTTTCCACTCCTATATTTGCCAATAGGTCAGCTACTTTGTTTCCCTCCCGTCGTATGTGCTTGAGATTGATCGCTTTGTGGGAGGAGAGCCATATTTCGATAAGTTTTAGTCGACTCTCCATTCTCCAACTGTTGCTCACCTTACTTGAGGTTGTTCCCTGCAGCATTTTGGTGACCATATTTATGAGAATTTGCGAATCTCCCTCTATAACAAGCGGGAATATACCTTGTTTTTGGGCTATAATGAGTCCCTGCCATAATCCTTCTAACTCTGCCGAATTGTTGGTGTCCCATCCAGTTGAGCCTAAGTAGGTTAGAATAAGAGTTCCCTTATGATCTCTGAATATTCCTCCAAATCCAGCCTTTCCTGGATTTCCTTTCGAGGCTCCATGAAAGTTTAGCTGGAACATGTGACAGGGAGGAGGAATCCATTATCTGGTGTCCTACTTCTTGCTTGAGTTTTTCCGTTGATTATCATTTCTTGGTTCCACTGCAGATTCCAATTTGTCCATATGGTTCATTCCAACGGGAGAGAGGGAAAGTCTTCCTCAGACCATGTTTGAAGAAGTAGTGTTTCCCTGATATTTTGACATACTGTATTCCATAGAGATTCCAAGGGCATAGATTGATCCTTGAAGATTCACCGGTTTCTCTCCTTCCATACTATCCACATGAGAAAACCCGGTATAAGCTTCCATAAGGAGTTTAACAGCTTGCTCTTGAATGGGTTCCTTGCCCAATTGCGAACAATGGAAACTATATCTCCTTGTGTCCTTCCATCCTTTTGGCATCTAAAGCTGACCTTTTCCCAGAGCTTGTGCGCTAATGGACAAGAGTTCATAAGATGCTGAGTGGTTTCCTCTTCTTGCTTGCAGTTGGGACAGATGGAGGGGCCTTGGAAGCTCCTCTTCCTGAGATTGTCCCAAGTAAGGATTTTATTGTGACATAAGAGCCAAAGAAAGGTCGAGGCTTTCGGCCAAATCTTGGGGTCCCATATTTTATTCCAGAGAGGGTCCTTGAGAATGTGTTCCTTCATGATGATGTGATAGGCCTCCCTAGTTGTGAAGGATCATTTTTCTTCATAGCGCCATCTAAGAATATCATTTTCCTCTGAGTATTGTATTCTTCTCTTTGCTAATTCAGTACTGAGAATCTGTTGAGTTGAGTCCGTTCCCTGTCTTATTATGTGGTCCGTGCTACACCATTGCCTGTGCTCTTGTAATGTGGAAGGAAGCCAGAAGTGCTTGACAATATTATAGGTTTGCATTTCCTATTCCCGGATTTGATGAGGTAAGATCAAATCCTTTAGTTTGGGTTGCTGCTGCCAAGAGTCATCCCAGAACCTTGTTGTATCGCCATCCTTCACTTCCCAGAAGCTATGCTGCTGAATTAAGAGCTTGTGTTGCTTGGCCGCATTCCAGATTAGAGAACTTGGTTGACTTCTGAAATTCGGATTACTTCTTCGGTGGGTCGACTGTTGGCATACTTTGCAGTCCATAGGGATGCCCAAGGGGTGGATGGCATAGTAAGCCATTTCCACCAGATGCAGGCGCCCATAACCATATTGTTGTGGTAAGGATCCTGCAGACCCATTCCACCAACATGCTTTGGCAGACAAACTGTGTCCCATTTGACTAGGGCCCATTTGCATTTTTTATCAGAGTTTCCCCACAGGAAGGATCTCTGTAGGCGTTTGATCTCTTTGAGAACCCATTTGGGTGCAGCTAGGATCGAGAAGAGATACAACGGCATGGATTGCAGAACCGCCTTGATTAAGACAAGGCAACTGGCCATATTGAGAGCCTTGAGAGTCCAGGAAGATAATCGAGCCTCCAGTTTTTCTAAGAGCATTCTCCAATAGGAGTGTTTCATAGCTGAGTCAGTCATAGGAGCGCCAAGATATTTGGAAGGGAGAACAACAATTGAGAATCCAAGAATACGAGCTATAGAATCTTGGGTGACAGCGGGGGTATGAAAAAAGAAGATTTGAGATTTGGCCTTGTTTATCTTTGTGCCAGAGGCCTTCGAAAAGTCCGTCAATAGTGAATTGAATTGTCGAGCTTCTTGGACTGAAGGGTGACCAAAAAGCATATTGTCGTCCACAAATTGTTGATGAGTGAAGGGTAGAGTGTTAGGAAATGACAGGCTTCTTAGTTTCTGGGAAAACAGAGTAGCTTTAATACTGTGGCCAAGACCTTCCGCCATTAACACAAAGAGGAAAGGGGAAAGAGGGTCCCTCGGTTTGATACCCCAGGAAGGCTGGAAAGGAGATGAGGGGATACCATTGATCAAAATTGAGAAAAAGAGGAAGAAATGAGACTCATGACCCAACGAATCCAAGTTGGGGAGAAACCAAAGGCAAATAGGGTCTTCTGAATATACATCCAACTTAAACTGTCAAAGGATTTTGAGAGGTCGATTTTAAGTAGCATACCTGATTTCTTGGAGTGCTTCAGGGAGTGGATCATTTCGTGAGTGAGGATTATGCCGTCCGTAATCTGCCTGCCTTCAACATATCCTGACTGCTCTGGCGAAATGAGAAGTGGTAGCAACGATTTGAGTCTTGAGGCTACGATTTTGGAAACTATCTTGTAGATGACGTTGCATAGGGAAATGGGCCGAAATTTGTCACGGGTGTTAGAATGAGCTTCCCTTGGGATAAGGGCTATGAATATGGCATTCATAGTTGGAAGCATCCACCTCATGGTTCTTGATTCCTCAACAATCTGCCAGACTTCCAATTTAATTAGCTCCTAGAAATTATGGAAAAAGTTGGAGGTAAATCCGTCTGGCCCCGGCGCGTTGCCTTCTTTCAGTTGATGAACTGCATTTTCCACTTCCTGTAAGTCAACCAGCCTGAGTAAGAGCTGGTTGTGCTCTTCTGTGACGAGTTTTGGGATGTTCTCTATGATTTTTCCTATAGCTTGCATTTTGTCCACCTGTGGTTCTTGATGAGCTTGCTTAAAGTAGTTGAGAAGTTCGAGCTCGATTTGTTCATGTTTTTCCACTTTTACCCCCTGCTCATTTTGGATGTGAGTAATATTGTTATTCATTTGGTGTTGAATAGTGGAACGGTGAAAATTTTTGTATTTTTTCCCTTTCCTTTAGCCACTTGATTCTCGATTTGTGCCTCCAAAGCGTTTCTTCTTGTTTGGCCCTCTCTGAGATTTGAGTTTCAAGAGACTTTTCCTGTTCCGAAAGTTCCTCTAATCTTCCCTCTGTGATGATCCGTTGCTACAATTGTTTCATCTCTTGATCTAGAGCAGTCTGAGCCTGGAACATGTTACCAAACGAAGAATGGTTCCATTGTTTTATTTTACTCTTGAGGTATTTAAGCTTCTGCTGAAATTTGAACATGTTTGTACCATTTGGCGAAGAGAAGTTGATCCATTCCGAATTTACCATATTGACAAAATCCGGATGTGTCATCCAAAAAGCCTCAAAGTGAAATGGCTTGCGAGTAGCATTGCCTACTCGAGACCACTGGAGAGAAATTGGCCAATGGTCTGAGCCTGTCAGCGGCAGGATTGAAGCTAAAAGGTCTCCCCCTAAATGGATTGCGGTGTCAGAGATTAGGAATCTGTCAAGGCGAGACGCAATTTGGTGCAAACCAGCTCTTTTGTTATTCCAGGTAAAAAGGCTGTTGTTGAATGGCATGTCAATAAGCCAATTGCTTTGAATGTAATCTTTTAGATTGTTACTTTCCTTGTCCAGCTTATTCATTCCTCCTCGCTTTTCTTCCATCTTGGTTATCATGTTGAAGTCACCCCCAGTGATCCAGAGCGGATGAGACTGACCAGTATTCATTGAGGAAAGGGTATTAAGAAGTTCTACCTTATGCATAGCTTCCTTGGGAAAATATACATTGGTTATGTGACCATGTATACTGGTGCCTGTAATGTGGAAAGTAGCTTGAAGGAAATGCTTGTTTGCATGAATGTTGTTGAGCTCGATGGTGCGTGCATCCCAGATGATTTCCAAGCCTCCTGAGGCGCCAGAAGCATCTACTGCTACTGCTGTACTACCCGGCTAGACTTTTGCAGCAATTCGATCTAGAGAGATGGAGTTGCATTTAGTTCCCTGCAGAAAGAGAATTTGGGGTTTCTCTTGCTTTATCATGTTCTTAATCAGTCTGCATTTCCCAAGGCTATTGAGCCCCCTGATGTTCCATGAGATTAGCTTCATGATGGAAGGTTGGAGAGAGAGTTGTAATACTTTGTGAGCTTGGAGTATCTCCCTGACTCCACTAGCATTTCCCCAATGCGGATGGTGCATTGAAGATCTGTTTTCCTCCCTCTCTTTTTGTTATCTTTGATTATGCTTTTCTCATCCCACAGAACTCCCGTTTGAATACCTAGGGATTTTTGCCTTTGAGCTCTGGAGAGAATTACTTCCAGATTCTCCAATTATCGCTCTAGGATTTTATCATAATTTTTTGTTTTGCATGCCTGCTCTAGACCAAGAATGTCCAAATCCCCAATGTCTATGCTTTCTGGTTCTTCTTCCATATGTTGTGTGTCACTTATGTCTTCTGTTGTTTTTGTTTCCCTGGAAAGGTCAGGCTACGAGTTGTCTACCTCCATTCCTTGCGAGTACCAGGGTGGGACTGTGCGCATATCCGTGGAGGAAGGATCTGTGGGTAATGGTTCTTCTGGGATTTTTTTGGGATCAGAATGTGTAGGTTGTTTGTTCATCATGGGATCCTTCTCAGGTGGGATAAGGGGCTCATGTTTGTGTATTTCTTGTCGAGCTAGCACTTCAAAACTATTGCTCATAGAGGGTTTTGATGAACTGGCTTGAGGCTTCTTAGGGATTGTAGCAGGTTTCTTATGATTTTTCCTACGATTGGCAACTTTAGTGAAGCCAGTCAGATCCGGCTCCTTAGAGGCAGTGGTATTCCAGGGTTTCTGGTTTAGGGGACAGTCCCGAAACAGGTGACCCAGTGCATGGCATCTCCTGCATCTGAACGACACATATTCATAATCAATTAACTGAACCCATTCAACATCGTCATGAAAAATACTTATCGCATTCGGAAGTGCCTTGCTAAGGTGCATATAAACGCAAATGCGGGTGAATGAGGTATATCTTCGGAGTTTTGTTTCCTCTGTCGTTTTGACAAATTCACCGAGACCATTTCCTATGGTTTGTAATGTCTCTTCGTCCCAGTATTCCATTGGGAGTGAGTAGAGTCAGATCCATACTGGCACCCAGCTGAGATCTTCTTTGTCTAGATTAAAGCGCTCCACCAATCCCCTCAAATATAGGCCAGCTGCATTGAAAAAATAGGGGCCGCCATCTAGTACTCTGTTTCGGTCCTCCAAGCAGTTAAAGATGGCCGTGAAGAACCCTTTAGGTCCTAGCTGCAGCGTTATGTGTCCTTTCGACTTCCACTTCGTTGCTATCCAGCCATGCAACACTTTCTCTATTGGCCACATACCTATGAATTTGCCTATCAATGCATGATCTCTCATGTACTGGATCTGTGCATTGATCCGATGACTTGGGAGCTCTATTTTCAGGCGTTTAGTAGCGACCGGTCTACAGGTGTTGGAGGTGACCTGGGGGTTCTCCCTATCGTTCACCTTGGTATCTTGTGGATCCATCTTCTTTCTGTCTCCATTTTGATCAACTGAACTAGTTCCTTCCTCACGCCTCAGGGGAGAATCATTTGCGTTGGGGGGAGGCACAGCGTCCTCCCCCTAGGGGGTGTTCATGTTACTCGCACTGCTTCTTATCGTGTACTGCCGTTCGTATTGCTGGTGGTATGACAATATTGCAGAAGTATTACAGAAGTCTGCTCAAGTCTACCGTTGCAGGTTCTGTAGAAACCCTAGGTCGCCATACCCTCAGATGTTGTTCTAATATAAATCAATATTGACGTATACTTAAAAATATATTAATAACACACAATGCACATGTTATATAAAATATTTTATATCTTGTTTAAAAAAATATATATGTATATATCATAGAAAGCTATTAAAAAAATAAGTTTTGATGGTTAAAACATTTGAAGTTGTCTCGGTGTTTTACAGTTTAATCTTTTTTTAGGTATATGATTGTTATACATTATTTTTTGCATTCTAAATAAGTTTGCACTTGAAGAAATTTGACCCTTCTAGGCTCATGTTTGATTTGTGTTTGAGATCGATCTATGAGGGGGATGCGTAAGTTTGTTTGGTCGTCCTTCCCCCTTTAAAATAAAATGAAAAATGAAAAATTATGTTTTAAATAGAAAAATAATGTTGGCTATAATAATTAAAAAAAAAAAGAATAGAAGTAAACAAATGTATGAGTAAGATGTTTAAATTTTATGTTTTTAAAAAATATTTCAAAAGTGATTTAAATAAACTATTTGAAGATCTATGTTAAGTAATTTATGTGGATATCAACTTCATATATATCTATATATAGAAAAAAATGTTAAAATAAAACATTTTAATGTTGTATATAAAAAAAATATCAATTAGGTTAAATAAATATTTTATAAGAAATTAATATTGCATATACTTAAAAATATATTAACTAGAATCGACCATATGTTTCAATGGAACGTCGTAGGCAGAAGAAATTTAAAGTCTTTTTATTAAAATATTATTAATTTTATTTTTATTTATTTATAATAAGCTAAATCTAGGATCATTTTTATCTCCTGATTTATTAAAAATATGTTGATAGTAATTTTTTAAATGTAATATTAAAAATATATTTCTTAACGTAATATTATGTATGTAATAATAATTCAATTATAAATTATGTTTAGATACAAATATAGTTATGCTAATAGGTGTGGTTTATTTTAAAATATGACTTCTAGAATTTCCATAATACAAATGTATGGATTTCGAATAATCTAAGAATATTTTTCATTGCATTTCTGATTTACTGCTCCCTACTACTTGTGTTGGTGTTAGTCAGGTGATTCTGAGTTGATTTTGATAAAACAAATCCCAATGAGTCATGACAAAACAGATTCCTATGTGTTGATTTTGACAAAACAGATCCCTATGAGTCATGGCTTTGAGTCCTGCAACTCACAAAAACATTATCAAACAAAAAAGTATATTTTTAAAATTTGTGATTCAAGGTTTTAGGTCAACCTATTGGAGACATAAATATGGTGAAGCAATTATGCTATTGGATGTGACATGAAATTGTGTTAAATTTAATGAAGCTTATTGTATTGAGGCACCTTTTACATCTTACTATGAGAAAAATGTATTTCTTTTTTTAGTTAATATAAAATTGGGGCTTAATATTTAAAAAAAAAATCCAATATCAATCAAAAATAAAATATATCAACATCAACATATAGTTTTATATATATATGAAGTCCTTAACATAAAATCGAGGTGTGACATTGATAGTTGCCTATTTTTTTTTATTTACTGCTTCCTGCTACTTGTGTTGGTGTTACTTAGGTGATTCTGAGTTGATTTTGACAAAACAAATCCCTATGAGTCATGACAAAACAAATTCCTATGAGTTGATTTTGACAAAACAGATCCCTATGAGTCATGACAAAATAGACCCCTATGAGTCATGGCAACAACTCACAAAAACATTATCAAACAAAAAAATGTATTTTTAGAATTTGTGATTCAAGGTTTTAGGTCAACATAGTGGAGACATAAATAAGATTAAGCAATTATGCTATTGGATGTAACATGAAATTGTGTTAAATTTAATGAAACTTATTGTATTGAGAGGCACCTTTTACATCTTACTATGAGAAAAATGTAGTTCTTTTTGTATTCAATATAAAATTGGGGCTTAATATTAAAAAAAAAATTCCAATATCAATCAAAAATAAAATATGTCAACATTAACATATAACTTTATATATATAGGAAGTCCACTTAATATAAAATAGAGGTGTGACATTGATAGTTGCCTAATTCTGGAAAAATATGAGAAAAAATATCTAAAATCTTATTGTGATTTTCTGATGTGATTTTAAAGGAGATCAGTTGAGTCTTTCAATTGAATTTACTAAGATTTCACATGATAGAAAAAAATAGCAACCTCACCAACAAAGTGTTTCTACTGGTACATAATTTATGCAACACTCTTACAGAGACATTTATGTTTACAGCCATAACAGACACCGAAGGTCTTCAAAAAAACTTAAAATGATGTTTTTAACAACATTATTATTGATATTTAACCTTCCCCACATCTGTTCCTGAATGCTTTAGAAATGTTGTTTCCTGAATGTTTGAGAAGTGTTGTGAATCACCCTAAATGGGAAAATAACGAGGCTGATCTTATCAATGGGAAAATAACGAGGGTATCTATTTTAGTAAACGAGATAGACCTCCCACAAATTACTTCCTGAACTTCTTATTTAGATCAAATAATTGATTTCTTGGAATTGATCTCTCGGGACAATCAGATTTCAGTATATTCTAAATAATTGATCTCTTGGAATTGATCTCTCCGGACAATCAGATTTCAGGATATTTTGGAAATATATAGTTATCAGATTTCAGGATATTTTGAAAATATAATTAACATAGGGATGCCCCACAACCCACCCACAATGTGAATTCTGCCTCCAATATTATGATTTTGCAACAGCTTGAATTCTATCAACATTCTCTGCCCATATAAATTAGGAATTGATTATTTGGTGCAGATCTTCAAAAAGTCTGCAAGGAAACAGTGGAATTGACGAATGCAATGGATCAATACATTTACAACATTAGCAAACTATTGAATAAGGAAAAACTAAGGGGAGCGATGGAGAAGAAAGATGCTGAAAACATCCAACCTGTTCTCAAGGAGGCAGGTGAATGGCTTAGTGAAAACGAGAATGCAAATAAGGATGAATTAGTAAATAAAATGAAGAATGTTAAAAGATTATCTAAAAAATAGACCAGCATCCAAAAGGGTTGGAAACTTGATTGAAATTCTAAATCATCTGTAACAACGTCCATATCCTTTATAGGTGACCATCCAAAATTTCCAAAACTTAAATCGCATTCAAAACTTTGTTTAATTTACTAACAAGTTCATTTCATTATAAATCAACGATAAATGAAATTACAACTGGTTGACTCTCCCTTCCAACACGAATGTGTTTCACAACTTCCATCTGAAATTTAATGGAGAAAACCTGAACAAAGCTTAATACTACTTTGCTTACCATTTGAACAAGTACATATGATTGCATACATGTTTTTACGATTCATATTACAAATAAGAAAAATGATGGAATGCCATAATACCAATATGGTTTTATGATTCATATTACACATAATAAAATTAATGGAATGCCATAATTCCAATCATTTTCAGAATTCGGTCACTGCCTATGATTGGCACTAACCACAAATAATATATAGCTTCTGCAAAATTGTGTGTACCAGTCAAAGTATATGGAGTCTGCAATGTTTACCTGTATTATGCAGTCTGCATTGGCATGAATCAGGAGCATTATTTGTGAAAAGCAAAACCAGAATATAAAATCTTTGAATATAATGCTTTTTTTTTTTAATGTTATAATGAAAGAAGTTAGTGCCCACACGAGGTACATAATACCACATAGCTTAACAGCGAATAAGTGACAAACTAAAGAACATTTAAAAGAGGAAGGAAACAATAAAAATTATTATATAAAATAATACAAAAAATAGATAATTTGAGGTATGCCTACACTATTATTAAACAGTGTTGTTACGGAAGGGGAAGGCCAGACATGGAAGAGGAAAGACTGCAGGTACAAGCTTGGGCAAGGAAATGTTTTTAGGCAGGGAATGGTAGAAGGCCAGGACATGGTATGACATCAATGTGCAGTAACGCACTACCTGGACATCAATGTGCAGTAACGCACTACCTGTTGCCTGGAAGGTATCTCTGCCTGTTGTAGCCTCCTTTCTCCATCATATGGATACGAGTTGTAAACAGACATGCACTTTCATCGTCTGATTTGATAACTTGATATGTAATAATCAATGTTGACTCTGGTAATGTATCCTCTTAGATAAAGGATTGCTTAGTTTAGATATTTCCATTAAATGAATAGGTTCCACTTGCCATATTTGACTTTCTTTTAAATCCGAAATAAAAGATAAATATCAAAAACCAAAAAAAAAAAGTTGGTATCAGACATAATATTGGATCCACTACAATGGCCCTGATCTAGGCTTAAATTGTGCTCCTTTTATTTACAATCACCAGCTAAGTCAATCATAGAGTCTGAGCCTCTAATTAGGATAAATATATTGATTATTTGACTATCCATTGGTATCCTGCGTCTGTCTGTTGCTTAAGAAGTTGCATAAAAAAAAATCATTGTGCATGTTATTCTGCCCCACCCAGGTTACAAGAGGAATACCACTATTGTCTTGGTGCTCCCATGCCCTTCTTTCATGCTTGCAGAGTTGTGGCTCTAGGGTAGGAAAACCTTAAAAATGCACGGTTTTTTTTGGATTGGATATTTAAGAAAATTAGCAGGCAATTTAAGGCTTTGGGAAATAATGTTCTCAATAAACCCATTGTCTCTGGTCGTTGATCCCCATTCCAAACACTATCCGTATAATAAGTCACTGTTTGTTTGCAACAATTCTCTGTCCAACAGTTGTCCAAATGTTTTGAGAAAGAACAATAATGGTAGCTAGAGTGATTCAAATAGCCTTGGGAGGCCTGTTCCCACATCTATGAGAGCCTTCCATTCCCGATTTGATGAGGGAGGAGGTAAAGCCAGAGCAGCAGAAAGCAGAGTTTTTTAGTGGCCCAATAGACAAGAATCTGCAAGCAAAAGGCTGGTTTAGTGGAGAAGGGGAAACAGATAAGAACAACAATAGTGGTTTTTTGTCCTTAGAGAACTCAAGTTCTTTTCCAATGAGGCTATCAAATGTTTCCTCTGCCACTAGTAGTGGCGATGTTAGCTTGGGGCCGTCTTCTTCTTATCTTGTTGATGAGGTTAATTCCCTAGACTTCTCTCTAGCTTTCAGTGATTTGTCTTCCTACAGCAGTGATATTTCTGGAGAATTATAGAGGCTGGCAACAATTTCATCCCCACCTCCAGTTTGCCCTCCAAAGGAGACTGCATCTCAGGCCAAGTGGATAGGTAGATTTGTGAAGTCGAGACATTTAGAAGAACATGGGCAAAGTAGGAGCACACGACATGTATCGCCATTATTAAAAATAGTTGCAACATCAGGTACTCTTGAAGCTGAAAATTTGGAGATTATTTTTAAAAGTTTGGTAGAAGATTTGGAATCAACATCAACGGAGTTGCAGAGGAAGGCAACAACACAGTTGAGGTTATATGCAAAAAATAACATGGAGAATAGGATTATGATAGCTAATGTAGGGGTTGTACCCTGATCCAGGCTTAAATTGTGCTCCTTTTATTTAGAATCACCAGCTAAGTCAATCATAGAGTCTGAGCCTCTAATTAGGATAAATATATTGATTATTTGACTATCCATTGCATTGAATTTGTATGTTGCATTCGTTTGTTGCTTAAGAAGTTGCATCAAAAAAATCATTGTGCATGTTATTCTGCCCCACCTAGGTTACAAGCGGAATACCACTATTGTCTTGGTGCTTCCATGCCTTCCTTTCATGCTTGCAGAGTTGTGGCTCTAGGGTAAGAAAACCTTAAAAATGCACACTTCTCTTTGGATTGGATATTTAAGAAAATTAGCAGGCAATTTAAGGCTTTGGGAAATAATGTTCTCAATAAAACCCACTGTTTGTGGCCGTTGATCCCCCATTCCAAGCACTATCCGTATAATAAGTCACAGTTTGATTGCAACAATTCTCTGTCCAACAGTTGTCCGAATGTTTTGAGAAAGAACAATAGTGGTAGCCAAAGTGATTCAAACAGCCTTGGGAGGCCTGTTCCTAGATCTCTGAGAACCTTTCGTTCCCGATTTGATGAGGGAGGAGGTAAAGCCAGAGCAGTGGAAAGCAGAGTTTTTTAGTGGCCCAATAGACAAGAATTTGCAAACAGAAGGCTGGTTTAGGGGAGAAGGGGAAACAGATAAGAACAACAATAGTGGTTTTTTGGCCTTAGAGAACTCAAGTTCTTTTCCAATGAGGCTATCAAATGTTTCCTCTGCCAGTAGTAGTTGTGATGTTAGCTTGGGCCCATCTTCTTCTTATCTTGCTGATGAGGTTAATTGCCTAGACTTCTCTCTAGCTTTCAGTGATTTGTCTTCCTACAGCAGTGATATTTCTGAAGAATTATAGAGGTTGGCAACAATTTCATCCCCACCTCCAGTTTGCCCTCCAAAGGAGACTGCATCTCAGGCCAAGTGGATAGGTAGATTTGTGAAGTCGAAACATTTAGAAGAACATGGGAAAAGTAGGAGCACGCGGCATGTATTGCCATTATTAAAAACAGTTGCAACATTAGGTACTCTTGAAACCAAAAATTTGGAGATTATTTTTAAAAGTTTGGTAGAAGATTTGGAATCAACATCAACGGAGTTGCAGAGGAGGGCAACAACACAGTTAAGGTTATATGCAAAAAATAATATGGAGAATAGGATTATGATAGCTATTGTAGGGGTTGTAAACCCTTTAGTATCATTGTTACATTCTGTGGATCCTCTAACACGGGAAAATGCAGTCACTACTTTGTTGAATTTGTCTCTTTATGAAAACAACAAGTTTCAAATAACAGAAGTTAGAGCTATCAAGCCCCTTATACATGTACTAAAGTCAGGAACATCAATAGCGAAAGAGAATGAAGCTTGTACCCTTTTGAGTATGTCACTCATAGAGGATAATAAGGTTACAATAGGAGCTTTCGGTGTGATTCCTCCCTTGGTAGCTCTGCTTATTAATGGTTCCTTAAGAGGGAAAAAAGATGCAGCTACAATCCTTTAACCTTATAAGCTTATGGAGAATCAAGGTCCAAGGCATGCAGTTCTTCCCTTGGAGTCTGTAATCTCCATTTCAACGCATCTACATGCTTTCTTCTTGTCTCTCTTGGGACTTCAAAAAAAACCAACCTTAATATGCAAATAAGCAGTTCAAAATATACCAACTTCAACAGAAAGGGAAAAGAGAAGCCATACCTGAAAACTTGAATGAATGCAAGTTCCAGATATTATAGGTCTCTTCGCTTAACTGGATCATGGTGCTCCTGTAGCTGTTTAGCTGCACAAGAAAAGATTTTGGTGCTCCTGTAGCAAAAGAATCTGGAACCTAATCCTTGACGTCTTCTTGGATCTTTTGTGCTTTCGTCTATCTAAAGATTTATTAGAATTGTTTAACCAACTTGTTGACCTGATTATATCATGATGTCTGTGGCCGCTAATCCCCATTCCAAGCACTATCCATATAATAAGTCACAGTTTGATTGCAACAATTCTCTGTCCAACAGTTGTCCGAATGTTTTGAGAAAGAACAATAGTGGTAGCTAGAGTGATTCAAATAGCCTTGGGAGGCCTGTTCAAAAATCTATGAGAACCTTCCGTTCCCGATTTGATGAGGGAGGAGGTAAAGCCAGAGCAGTGGAAAGCAGAGTTTTTAGTGGCCCAATAGACAAGAATCTGCAAGCAGAAGGCTGGTTTAGTGGAGAAGGGGAAACAAATAAGAACAACAATAGTGGTTTTTTGGCCTTAGAGAACTCAAGTTCTTTTCCAATGATGCTATCAAATGTTTCCTCTGCCACTAGTAGTGGCGATGTTAGCTTGGGCCCGTCTTCTTCTTATCTTGTTGAAAGAGAATGCAACTTGTACCCTTTTGAGTCTATCACTCATAGAGGATAATAAGGTTACAATAGGATCTTCCAGTGTGATTCCTCCCTTGGTAGCTCTGCTTATTAATGGTTCCTTAAGAGGGAAAAAAGATGCAGCTACAACCCTTTTACCTTATAAGCTTATGGAGAATCAAGGTCCAAGGCATGCAGTTCTTCCCTTGGAGTCTGTAATCTCCATTTTAATGCATCTACATGCTTTCTTCTTGTCTCTGTTGGGAATTCAAAAAAAACTGACCTTAATATGAAAATAAGCAGTTCAAAATATACCGACTTCAACAAGAAGGGAAAAGAGAAGCCATACCTGAAAACTTGAATGAATGCAAGTTCCAGAGATTATAGGTGTCTTCGCTGAATTGGATCTTGGTGCTCTTGTAGTTGTTCGGCTGCACAAGAAAAGATATTGGTGCTCCTGTAGTTGTTTGGCTTCACAAGAAAAGAGTTGTTATGCTTAACGATCTCCCATAATACCTTCCCTTGTGCAGTTTTCATACTCTGTAGAGGTAAAACCCTATCTATATCGCTCAAAAAATAGGAAAAAAAATGGAAGTGGGAAAAAATAAAATTTTATATTCATAATATTGGAGGCAGAATTCACATTGTGAGCAGGGAAATGCCAACTAAGCGAATGGAATACCATCGTGGAGGTCTTTCAATGAGACATTTCCTAAACACGAAACCTTCTCTGGTAGAGACAAGCAGGAAACTTTCTAGACAACGACACGCACAGGAAACTTTCTAGACAACGACACGCACAGGAATGCAAATGAGAGGAGGGTTTCTACCATGGTCATCAACCTTCATTCTACAACACAAGCCCATTGCAAGCCATGGCCATCTACTTTCATTTGGTAATGCAAACCCGTTTCAAGCCATGGCGGTCTACCTTCACTCTGCAATGCAAGCCATGGTCGTTTCCCTTCACGTTCGCTGGTCAAATAAAAAGAACTCTCCAACGCAAGCCATGGTCGTTCTCTACAACGCAACCGTTTACATTCAAGTTCGTTGGTTGAAGAAAAAGGTGAAGTTTTACGCTGTTATTGTTTCAATTATAACTACATTTTTTTCATGAATGGTGGTAAACATTTTAATGGTCTAACATTACATTGAGGGTTCATAGTAAGACATGGAAGTAAGACATGGAAGATAAGAGGAGAATTGATTTAAGAGGGAATGCCTATCAGTCGTAATAATAATTTTTTTTTTTTTTAATTTGTGTGATAAATGTTTCGATGTACATGTGATGTAAAATATTTTAATGTATATTAAGTGTATATTATATATTATTTTAAAAAATTATGTACATATCATAAAAGGTTATATATATAGCATTCAAAAATACAATTTCACCAATGAAAAATAACGCATTCTATTTTTCACTCTAAAGAAGTTTGTACCTGAGGAAATTTGATCCCTCTAGCTCATGTGAGATGCATACTTAAATGGATCTATGCTGGTATATATTATAATATAAAAAATGTATATATCATATAAAGCTATTAAAAAAATAAGTTTTTATGGTTAAAGCATTTGAAGTGATTTGATTCTGCGCGGCTCATGTTAGATTCATGTTTAAGATGGATCTATGTTGTAGAATAGATTCATGTTTAAGACGGATTTATATTGTCTCTACAACAATTGTGAAGGCAATGGCGATGTGTAAGTATGTTTGTGCTCAACTTGGAGTTGACATATGTCCCTCTTAAAATAGAAATACAATATTCTCTAAATAAAAAGCAATGTCACCGATAAGAAAAATGAACAAAAAATATGTTATGCATGTTTAATTAGTTCTATGACCTAATATAATTTCATGTAAAGTTAGTACTAAAACAAATGTGGGTAAGATATTTAAACTTTATACTTTTCATAAATATTTTAACACTTTATTTAAATAAATTATTTGAAGATCTATGTTAACTAACTTATATGAATACACATTGTTTTTTTTTCCACTCCAAAATAAGTTTACACCAGAAGAAATTTGATCCCTCTCAGCGCATGTTAGATCCATGCCTAAGATGGATTTATGCTTGTTTTCTTAAAAATAAAAATAAAAAATAGGATAAAATTGTGTGGATTTAATCTTGTCCAACCTTTCGGATCTGTAGACTTTGCCATCATTAGAGATGGAGTCAAAATATTTACATAAGATAACATAACAACACATGACAACATCTCTTCCATATTAAGTTAAAAAAATCTGTCTAAACAAATATGAAAAATTGTCCTCTCAAAATAATTACATATTAGTAAACATATTCATTATAAATTAATATAATACCATCCAAAAAAAACGTAATTATATTTTTACACACTTCCTATTAAATTTTCAAATTAACTTATTTTATAATTTAATGAATGAACATGCAAAAACATAAAAACAGATACTATCAAAACCATCATTATTCATCTTCCCTTGGATGGTTCTTCCCCAATTGTGCTAACTTCTAAGACCAAGAGTGAAATTTGTTGTTACAAGTGAGGATGAAGGTGAATTTACCATGTCACTCCATTAGTATTGGGATGGCTCAAGCATTTGTAAAGTGGATGTTAGTTGCATTTGGCCAAAATTATAATTGAAATTTTATGTTAATAATTTAAGTGTAAAAAGAGAAGTTTATAAACAAAATATATATTCAGAACATTTTAGGTATATTGTTGTAGAGTGGAAATTAGTTGGTTTCACTTAGAATTGAAATTTAAAAAGAAAAGTTCATAAACAAGATATATCTTTGGAACATTTCATGTATGTTTTTTTCTCTACAAATAAACAAAACAAAAGTTATCTTGTTATTTGTAAAGTTTTTGAACAAAGTTAATGTTTATAAATTAATTATATTATATAATATATATATATATATATATATATTATTATATAATTTTTCATCATTTGGGGATGGACATTTTTTTTAATTATTATTGTTTTACAAATTTTAAGTATCGAAATAATTGTATTATATTATTATGCATATTCGTTAGAATTAATATAAAGTAATGTAAGGGAAAAGTTATAAATTTTGAGATTGAATTATTTTGTAGTTCAAATATAATTATTTGTTTATATATATAAATTATATATAAATTTAGATATTCATTTTGACTTTTTATGGTTAGGTTTTAAAATAATATTTTTTTAATTTATATTTGTTGTTTATATATTAATTATTTCATTTGTTGATATTAATATTATCGATTTATTATTTGTTTTTATTTTTATTTTTAATTATGTAAATTTTAAAGTATGAAGTTCATCTCAAATATATACATAATAATGATATTTTAAAAATGTGAAATTGTTGCATGTAATTGGAACCAAATTATATTCATCTAACTCCAAATCCATTATGTGTCTAGAACTAGCTTAGATTTATCTAGGGGGCTTCACTCAATGAACCTATGACATATCACTTTTGTTCGTGACATACTAA
The DNA here is from genome assembly GCA_000404065.3 of Pinus taeda. Lineage (NCBI taxonomy): Eukaryota > Viridiplantae > Streptophyta > Pinopsida > Pinales > Pinaceae > Pinus > Pinus taeda. Next base: position 78,032 of record APFE030191530.1, read on the forward strand.
GTAATACCCTTATTTTGACTGCATATTGCAAAATACTTCTAAAAATCACATTATTTAACCCCCTACCAATATGAACCCAACCCCTACTTTCACTAGATATTATAGGTATCCATTTTTTTCGTTAACATTTTTTATACCCCTTTATATTTTTCATTAACTGTGAGCTCCATTTTTTATACCTCCCAATATAAAAACCTATTACCCCCTATTATATGCTCAATATATTATATCATTTTTTCCTCAATATATATCCCCCAATATGAACCCACGTGGTATGGTATTTATCCCCGAGTGAAACCCCACTGGATTTATATAACTCTAGATCTATCATGTGTTAAGAGAGGGATCAAATCCCTCGAGGTGCAAACCTTTTTTTGTTGGAAATTTTGCACTTAAAGGAATTTGATCCTTCTTGAAGCATGATAAATTCTGAGTTAAATGGGTCTAGGCTCGTTTGTATGTACAATTGTAACCTGAATTTAGATTAATGGTAAGCTACAACATCCAAAGGTATGGTGTGGTTAAATGTATGAAATCTATAATCCAAATAAGGGTGTCCACAATTGCAAACTTACCTGTGTTATATATAGGTTAAATCTTATCTTCAATGGTAATATATGAGAGATCTAAACACTTTACAACTCAATTTACCACACATTAATTGAGTAAATAATTGTTTTATGTGTAGTTTAAAGATAAAATGACTCTTTTAAGTTTAAGCTGTTTAATTTGCAAATATGGAACGCTTTGAAAGTTTTCCAGAGTATTGAATCCATTCATACATTCAAAATTACATTTTAAATAATAAGAAATCCAATCTCCATATACATTGTGTTGTTAAATTTCCACTAAAAAATTATTTCATCAATAAATTAACTATATTAATTAGTATTTATCACTCATTAATTAAATAAATTATTATCACATATAAATGATTCACGTATTAATATCAAACATTACATTTATAAAATAATAATCAATTTTATAACAATTCCCCTTAGTTAATTCTTTATGATTTGTTAGGATATTCCGACACATAGGAAATAGTTAAGTATAACTTGGTCTTATGTAGAGTTACGTAAAGTGTGTTTCTTTACTATGCACATTTGTAACTTACAATCCGATGGTCACGATATGTTCTAAACATGAAGTGATCCGACGGTTCATTCTCTCCTTGGTATTACTGACACTTGATCCGTGGCTTAACACCCGATTGGTCCATGATCTCTATTTAAAGAGCATGGAGGGTCATTTTTTGGGTGATTGTTCATGAGAGAAGCTTATGTAAATTTTATTTCATTTTTTAATAAATTGCCTGAAGTGGCCGCGTTGACTCAGGCTGTGGACTGTTTCCCTCTTTGAGGGTTTTAACCACGTCAAGAATACTGGTGTATTGATCTGTGATCTGTTTGTGAGCAGTGTCCTTTGGCCTTCTATCTGAGGAACTTACCCTGCAAATTCCTACATGTATCAGAGTTATTTGAGGGCTACATCCGTTGGTGATCCAAATCGGAAGCTGGTAGAACTGCATCCGACTGTCATTTCCTAGATCTATTGTTTCTGACCGCTTTCGAGGAGAAAACTGCTCTATTGTGTTAGGAGCATCTATTGCAGTGAGGAACCTCTTTTGTTTCGTGCGAAAAGGTTTTTGGTAGCCCTAGCTACATCATTTTTAAGATATGGAGGTATACAATGCTTATTCGCAGTTATAGTTATTTTCTCTCTATTTTATTTCAGTTTATTTAGCTCTCTGTTTTTTATTACCGGATCTATACCTTTCATTTATGCGTATGCTCTTTGCCCTGTGACTTTGTGCGATTTGGGCAAATCAGAAATAGAAAGAAATGATTTTTCTCATGCATATGCTCTTTTCCGCTGCACCTTAGTGTGATCTTGGAAAATCAGAAACATTGAGGAAAATATTTAGTTTTCGGTGAAAGCTAACTTCAAGCCATAAGATTTGGTTTTTTTTTTTGCATGTCCATGTTGGGTTGTGTGGTTTTTTGTTTTGTAGGCAAAAAGAGCTTTTTCAAGTAAGCACGCACCCCAAAGCTTCAGTGACTAAAAAAAAAAAACCCCTTCCTCTTTTCAAAAAATTACTAACCTTTTAAACTAGCTCACTTGGTCCAAAGTTGTTTTTTGAGAATAGAGGTCTTGGGTTCAAGTTTTTCTTTTGTTGAGTTACTTTTTCAAAAAGCACATGTAACTTATGCTTTAAATTTACTTTATGTAAAAGTGTTCTCACCCATTATAAAAAGTGAGTCACTTATAATTCTAAAGTCTCTATATCTTTTATTTAAGTTACAATTTAGTGAGTAGCTCATAAAGTACCATTGTAAAAGTAACTTTCACTTATTTATAAAAGTGGGTCACATAAAATCTTTTTTAAAGTGAGCTAATTAGATTAAGTTTGGAAAGGGGGGGAATTTTTTTTAATATAACATTATCATTCACTTCCGCACATTCACACACTGTGTCGACATCTTCAACAACTTTTCTTCAAAAAGCCATAACTTCTTCATCCAGAGGCCGTTTTCAGAGCAGTTGTTTTTTAATCAGCCTAATTTTTCAATATCTTTCCATTGGAACACTTAGTTGCAGCATCTACAGCTTCAGTTTTTGTTAAAATGGAAAGTCCATGCCAAGTTATTCTTGACAGCACTAACTACTTCCAATGGTGGTCTTACATTGTGGATTTACTTAGAAGTAAAGGTCTTTATAGAATAACCTCAGACCAAGAAACTAAACCTAAATATGAAGATAAGACAGCCAAATGGGAAAATAGGCAAGATCAAGCACGTGGGTTGATAGGGATGTCTATTTCTCCAGACCTTAGATTCCATATTGCAGAACTTAATACCTCTAATGAAGCAATGACACAACTCACTAAAGTTTTTGGAATTAAAAATGAAGTTAGAGCCCATCAAATCGAAAATGAGTTGCTTACGTTGGACCCGAATAATTTTTCTTCCACTGAATATTTTTTGTCTAAGCTCAAGACCCTTAGACTTCTCTTGGAAGGTGTTAAGGTTAAAAAAAAAGATTGTAGCCTTATCTATTCCATTCTTACTAAGTTGGGAACAACCTGCTCTATGTTTGTTTCCACCTTCCATTCTACTAGAGAAGCATTTATTTCTCAAGGACAAGACTACAAGTCCCCCTTTTTTTATGCCTTTTGTTATTCTTTAATAAGAGAACAAGAAAAACTCTTACATATTGGTCTTTTTAATCTTGGAAACTCTTCTAAGAAAGCCTTAGCCACCCAACAGCAACCAAATTCAAAGAATCCTAAGAAGCAATATCCTAAAAACAATGGTCCTAAACCAAACAAGGGTCCTAAGCAATTTCAGACTCAAAATGAAAAATCATTTCAACAAAATGATAAGGCAAATAAAAACAAAGGGAAGAAGACTGATAGACATTTCCACTTGTGTAATTGAGATGGCCACTTAGAATCCAAATGCTTTAAGAATATGGAATCCTTGAAAGCAACAATGAAGAATCATAACATCCATTTGGAGCACTCTTCAACTTCAACTTCATCTTCAGGAATAACACTTTCTGCATGTGGTTGTCAAGCATCTCGGTCTGGTTATGCACTAAATGTGTCTTCTTCTTCTCATTCTCACGAGTGGCTCATTGATTCTGGAGTTTCTTATCACATGGCCAAAAACAAAGCCATGTTTTCTTCTTTAAATGATTGTAACACCAAAAATATATATGTTGGTGATGATAGATCTCTTAGTGTTGTAGGGACTGGAACTGTTCATCTAGACAAAGGTCAATTTAATGATGTATTATGTGTTCCAACCTTATCCTGCAACCTTCTATCTGTATATCAGATAACTCATTCAGGTGAAGGTAAAACCATTGAATTTTCACCTCACGATGTTGTAATTAAGGACCTAAGGATCCTAAACAAATTTTAGCTACACGCATTGCTGATGATTCTACAAGGTTGTATAAGTTTCACAACTTTGGGTCATCAAATCTTCCCTCAGTATTTGTTGCTCATAATGATGAAGTGAGCAAACTTTGGCATGAGCGATTTGGTCCCTTAAACTATCGCTCCCTTCAGCATCTATGTAAAGAAAATATGGTGACAGGTCTTCCTATGGTATCTTGCAGAGATGGTGTTTGTTCCGGATGTGTACTCGGAAAACATCATCGGGACAGTTTTGACAAACGTGCCTC
>APFE030191533.1:0-16820 GCA_000404065.3 Pinus taeda
CTAGATACATCAAGGACCCAATCAACCGCCTATACAAAGTGGGATCCAACAACTCACTCTTAGAAGGATTAAACTTCCTCAAGTTGGTAATCATAGGTGTCGACATCGACCTACAATCCTCAATCCCAAATCTATTGAGGCTCTCAATGGCATACTTGCCCTGCTGAAGGAAATATTGTGAAAATTTCTAAAATGTAAATCCTACTGCAGTGATTAATATGACTTATACTTCTTACTTCAAAAATAATTTATCTACTATATTCTTACGGCAAATATCGAAGCATATTCTACTGCAGCCTTCACAATTAAAACATTGCAGAAATTAAATGTAAGTAAATTGCCGACACATATACACACAATGACAGTTATTTTTGGACAACTATCCCCGGAAAAACCCAATATGGGAAAATCGATGCAGCAGATAAGGGTTTTTTTATTCTTCAGCAAAATCAACATGTACAAAATTTCATCCAGCAGTATAGAACTGAGAAATATTTACAGATGTTCCTGAACAAGTATCTGACTCGAGAGAGAAGTTCATTCACCCTCTGCATCCTCTGTCTTGCCCAACGTCAATTTCTTTGGCCTCTACACTGGCCTACGCAGTGCCTGCATCACTCTAGCCAGTGCTGCCTCTCCAAGCATCAATCTACCCAGTGTTGTTCCTTCTGCTGCTCTGTGTCTTCGTCCCCGTCTCCCTGACTGATGTTGAACCCTCTCTGTCTCTCCTCTAGCTGCAACTCTCTCTCTGAATCGATTTTTTCTTGCCGAACTTCGACCAGTGAGAAACTCGATTTCTCTTGGGCAACTGAGTATCTGCCTGGTGCATTTTCCAAATGACCCTTGAGTCCCTTCTTATATCTTCATGTTGGGCAACCAACGGCCTAGATCAAAACATAATCAAAGGCTCAGATCGTTTCGACTTGATCCATGGTTTTTTCTAGAAGTTTCACCCCTGATTAGATTAATACCCATTAATATTTTAATTTTCCTAAGTTTGGACTTGGGAACCCCTTTAAAAATATTATTTATTTTAATAAAATCACTTCTGGGTGGAATTTCTAAAACGCTTTATGGGTTCTTTGGAATACCTGTGCCCAAGCCTCCCTGCAAAATTTGAGGCTTAGAGCACATCCAATGCTAGCCCAAATCAACAAATATCTCTCGAGGCTACTATCACACCTTCAATCGTAGAAAGTAGTGCATCAACCTATTGAAATTGCGGCAGCTATGGGATGAATTTCCCATAAGATCCCATAGAAGAATTCAAATTGTACAAGGGAATTATTATTAATCTGTGGGCAAGTAATTATTAAAGAGGAATATATTTAAGTATTATTTTGAGCAAAATTTGAATTGTGGTTTCCCCCTAAAACCCTTAGTCGGCTTGACCTTGAAGCCATATATTTGGATCATGTAGATATCTCTAAATAATCGATCAATCCATCACCAAATGGGAAATTCAATAAATCACATCTAAGGCTTGCATCAATTGTGGTTTGCATTCTCTGTTTAATTAATGGTGGCTCGCACTTCACCGTTGTGGCTTGATTATATACCTTTGTGGCTCATATTTGTGGTCCACACTTATTTCTTTGTGGATTAGATTATATTACCGTGGCTCGCATCTTCTTACTTGTATAGTGGCTCAAATGAACAGATCGCATGTCCTATCTTTATCGCTCGCTTGATCAAATCATATGGCATTCGCTATTGGACAAAGATCGTATGGCATACTCTATCCTGTAGCTCACATTGTTTACCATGGTTCAAATAATTTCGGTGGCTCAAATCTATACAGTGGCTCGCATTCTTGTTGTGTTCCATATCTAATCTCTCTGAGGTGTTGGAAAATGTAACTAGGTTCGTTCTTCATTTAATGTATTTGAGTCGTCATGTAATGTACTTATCAAAAGAATAAAGAAAAGAATTATTATTATAATTTTCGTGACTTATTAAAGCATGGGTTTCATGCTTGGGTCACCTTGTTTTAGATCAAAGTCCCCATTGAGGACTTCTACGATTTATTCTGAGTCAATAGAGTTATTGTACTTTTAAAGAGACCCTTCTTGGGCTTTTGAATCATGTAAAAGGGTTAAGTATTGAGTCAAATATGATTTATGTATCCTCCACAACATGTAGTGGTAGAAGAAGATCGAGTCGGCACAAGGACCCTATTCGACCTCACATGGAGCCTATAAATACAAGCACATCGAATTCATTTGGAGCATCACGATCTCACAAGAAGTTCGATATCTCTTGTAGTTGGGAAAAGTGCGAAGTCTGTTGTCGGGAAGCCAAAGTGAATGTGAGTTTGGGAAAGTCTAAGGAGAAAGGAAAAATCAAAATTTTTGGTGCCTCGCTCTCTCTATTTCATGTTCTGGATTGGGATATCGAAGTCCTCCAAGTTTCTCTATAGTTGGTGTTGAAGAAAGTGTAACTAGGTTCGGTCTACATAATGACATGATCTTTGTAATTGATGTAATAAATTATTTTTGTAATCTTGCTGCATGGGTTTCATGAGCAAGAAGTGTCATTAGTTGAAAGACTTCTTCTTGATGTCTTTAGGATTTATTTATATGTCAAAGAGTCATGTCATACATATAGAAACGCTTTATGAGTTTGTGTAAATATATGCAAGTCTACAAAGCCCTCCAAAGACCAAGCATAATCCTTCTCAGGGGTCTGCAAGCGAAAACAAGGAAGAGGTCTTCATGTCGGCTCCAAAAATAAATTAAAAGCATAAATTAAAGTCTCTTCGGCTTGAGCAAAAGTCACGTCAGTTCATGGGATCATATCAGCTCAAATATGGAGCACTCACCACTATAAATACCCATGAAGGGTCAGCGCAAATGAGACAAGCGAAAAATCTGTATGCCTCTGAAATTTCGCATATAAGTACAGAGCCGCAGTAGAGTTTGACTGCACCTCCTTTGGGTTTTAGGTGCAGTGACAACCTCAAATACATGGAGCAGAAATAACCTTGTATAAGGATACCACAGTGAGTTAAGTTCTGAACCTTCACGGCATACCTATCTCGGATATATGAAGCAAAACAAACTTCGAATGAGGACGCAGTCACTATGGATGGACCATCCTCAGCCTATACATATATTACTGTTTTGGCTTAACAGATTACGTTGATCTCAAGGATGATATCCCTATAACAAATTGCAGTGGTTAGGATCTATACTATCTCGGCAGAACCACGAAATGAGTTTCCATGGTGGCAAAGATTCTCGACATACCTGTGAAAAGAGATACACAGTCTCATTGGATTAAATATGATGCAGTCTTGACGTGCTACAAGGAGTAGTGACAAGGATCATAGTCTTGATCCTGGCATAACTATAATCACAGTAGCTATAGAACATGATCTTGTATATCAGTGATCTCATTGTCTCAGAGTGCAGCAAGAGATGCACTAGCAATAAACTTGGATCTAGCACCTCAGTTGATATAGTCTCAATGAATAGCAGTGATGTGGGTTTCGAGAAGTAAGTCTTCATTCTCGGCTTAATTGTAAGTGTCTCATTGGGATGACAAGGATCTGTCTTCACAGCATACTCTTAGTAATAACATTATAGAGGCAGCACATGGTGATTACTACAAGATCTCAATGATATATATCTATATATATATATATATATATATACACACAAAACCTTACCTCGAGCATGGACAGAACATGAGATCATCTCAGTGATTTCATTGTTCCAAGAATGTATAACGATCCTATACACGAAGAAGAACAAGTGAAGATGCAATAGTTGTGTGATGACAATGGCATGATGATCTTAAGACGAAAGATCTCATCAAGCAATAATGAGGATCTCAGTGATGTAGCAGTGATCTCAGTAATGCAGTGGTATTGGCTTCAGGGATGCAGTGAAGATGATGATCAGAGAAGTGAAGGATTGATGTCTTGGTCTTAGAGAGGCAGGATGTGTCAAGGGTCATGGTCTTGATATTCATCAATGGAATCTCTATAAGAAGAAATTTGCATGGGTTTTCCTCTCCAAGAGGGAGAGGTTCCGACCCTGGCAGAAAACCAAATATTTGTGTTCTTGTCTCTTTTGTTTTTGATAGCAGTTTGATGAAGCAAAAATATACACAATAATAATGAAGGAAACACTAAGTTAAGATAAATTGTATAAAGACTTTACAAATTGTTATCATGCTAAGAAGAATCATCTTAATTATGCCATGCCCTAGATTCTTCAACAATCAGAAGTTGTTGCCTAGTCAAAGTTGCTAGAAAGGGGTCGAAATTTTGGGAGACTGACTTGGTGTAGACAGAAGGTTTGGTCTTGGTCTAGGGTGAAGAGTCTCAAAGAATACTATTGAAAGGAAGAATTTATTGACTGGGCTTTCCCCTCGAGGGGGGTTTTGCCCTGGCATAGTGCCTACATCCAGTGTCTATTGTTTTATGTGTCACTACTTTGGTAACTGTTTGATGAATTAAAAGAAAGAAGATATAAAGAATTGTAATAATAAGAAACATCACAAGTAATTATTTACAATAAGAAAATCTTTCTGCCTTTCTGATCTTCTAACATGGTATCAGAGCTTTGGTGAAGAAGGAAGTAAAAGGCAGTCTCAAGCACTTGATCAAGGAACCATTCAAAAGGACTATCTCAGAGGAGTCTACTATATTCAAGGAAGATGTCTAACATAATCAGGGGAGAGAAAAAACTTGAAGGGGCCTCTAACTAAAGGTCCTAGAAGAAGATGATGGGCCTAATCCTCGAAAAGAACAAGGTACTGGACTTGGTCAAAGGAGAAGTAAAGAAGCTTACAGAGGATTCCAGTGATGTTGACAAAGTGAAATACAGGGAATTAGAATTGGTGGCCATGATTTTGATGGTAGAAGGAATAAAGGACAACCTTGTCCCATTCATAGCTAACATCGATCATGCTCAGGAAATGTATGAAGCCTTGTCAAAGTTATTTACTATTATGAACATTGGTCAAGTTGCAAGTTTGAAGAATGAGCTAAGGACCACAAAGATGACTAAAAGAAGACATTGTGGCATCCTTCTTTGTGAAGATAGGTAGAATCAAGGATGATCTCTTGGCCATTGATGAAATTGTTCCAAACAAAGAACTTGTGATCACTGCTCTATTCGGATTGCCATCCTCTTGGGGTGCATTTGTTGCAGGTCTTAGCAGTTGGAAGGAAGCTCCAACTTTTGAAGAACTATGGACTGCCTGCAGTCAAGAAGAACAAAGGATCTCATTAGTTTTCAATCCTGAAGGAGTATCAAATGCCTACATTATTCAACATAACGGAAAGAAATCGAAAGGACCAAGGAAGAAAGTTGACCTGTCCAAGATAGAATGCTATCAATGCCATAAGAAGGGTCACTACAAGAGTGATTGTCTCGACAATCCAAAGAATAAGAAGAGAGATAGAGATCATGCTAACTTCGTTGAGGAAGGAGACTCAAAGAAAGTCAAACCCGAAGAATTTGACATTAGGGACTTACACTACTAAGTCCTTTGCTTGTAACTTTAGATATTTTGTTTTATATGTTTTAGAATTTATAGGTTTTTAACATATTTTAGAAAAGACATTTTTATTGTTTTATAAGTTTGTAGGTATCCCTCAGGCTTTGGAGGGAGTCGTCAATGACTCCCTAAGATAAGTATCTCATTTCTTTCCAGTTTTTGGTTTCATGTATTCATTTATTTTTTATTACATTCAATACTAATCACCATTCTCCCTCTATTGTCTTGATTAGGAAAAACATTTGCAAAAAGTATGAAGGAGGACCTCTCAAGACAAGGTTGGTCAAGGAACAAAGGTATGCTTTAAATACATTGATTTCTTTATATTGAAAGGATTATTCATTTGTCAATCTATTACTAACATTGTTATGTCTAGCTATATTGAACCATGGTGATTCTTGTTTTGGGTGATTCATCACTTGATAAATCTACCCACCCCACTCATATTCTTAACTGATTGTGTAGAACCCTAGACAGGTTCTGGAAAACCCTACCTGAAGGGTACGCTAATGTGAATGTCTGAAACCCTAAACTACTTAGGGATATTGTGAAATGTTGTTTGTAGTTTTACAATTTATTGATGATGTCATGTTTGGGATTTTGACATGATCAAGAAAACCTAACTTGTTAGGGGTGAATGATAAGGTCTAAAATCATGAACCTTTGAAGTTTTGGTAATATTAGGTTTGCTATGTTTCTACACTGAAACCCTAACTCATTAGGGTTTGGTGGAATCTGTGAACAAGGCCCTTTCAATGTCTTAGAAATGATTTCCTTGGTATGGGTGTGTTTGTCTAATCAAACCCTATTCTAATCAAGTTTGCATGTCTAACTCTTATTTGATATTTTTGTGAAGTTAGGTTTGACTAACACATGATATGAAACGTATTTGAATGATGATGAAATCTAGGCATATATAGATATGTCCTTTTTTGGTTGAAACCCTAGCTTGGTCTAGGTCAGATGTATTAATGTTGTCGGACATATGATATGCTTATGAATGATTATGAATTCCTAGATATGCGTTGACCTGGTTATTGATGGTTATAAGTTTTAGGATTTAATGAAAGTACTTGTTTAAGATTCTAGGATAATGATATTTGGAAATCTAAGATTTTGCAACTAAACCCTAGTTGGACGTAAATTCTCTAGTATGTGTGAATAAAAATTTGAGATCTATTTATATAAAGATTTTTGGGATGATAGTATTTGTGAAATTATAGGGTTTTGGAGTTGAACCTTAGTAGGAGTAAAAATCTTTGATCTATGATGACAATACGATGATTTGTGATTTTTGTAAGATTGTTGAAATCTGAGTTTGGTTGGGATTGATGTTTGATTGAAAATCTAGGGTTTTCAACCAACCCTACTGGAAGCTGGTCATGTTAATGACTAAGTTGTGATTGATTTTCATTGATTCTTTTGTATGAAACCTAGGATTTGTATGAAACCCTAGTGGGAAGTCTAACATATGAATTTTGAAAGGTTGTTGGATGCTTTATATTTGTCTGAATTGTTTCTGGGGTTTGCTACATGTTGTAGTAAGGTATGTCATACCTGTGGAAGGAATATTGAAACCCTAGATGGAATGAAAATTGTTATAAAGTAGTCTAGGGTTTATGACAAATTCCATAGCAAGATGTTCAAGAGTATATGTCTCTTGTCTGTAATTAAGTCTGGGTATCTAATATATAGAAAGTTGAAATACTTTCGTGATGACTAACTTCATGCTCCTATAGTTTTGGTTGTATTTGCTATCTAAGTTGTGCAGGTACACAATTTTCAATTTGGTGAAGATGCTCATTGTGACAAGCATGATGAGGAAGATAATAACTCTGATGAAATAGTTTGAAGTCGCAAAAGATTCTTCGATGACGAAAAGAAGAAGTTGATCTCCATGAGGAAGCATGCATAGAAGAGATCTCCCTAAAGATTAAGAGGGAGATCAGATGAAGAGATGCTTCCTATTTGAGAGGGAGGGCATAGCTTGGTTTTGATTAATGAATTTCGAAGGATATGTTGTTGCATGAGAAGTAGCAAAGGAAAGTATATAATTGAGGAATCCTCTGTCAAAGATTCAATTGATAGTCCTACTGAGTTGAGGAGCAACATCTAGCACGACCCCGGAGGTTTGTATTTGATTATGTACATGTGAAAGTATATTATTAATTAGGGTTGTGTTTGTATAGGTGAATCTCTCAAAGGTTTTAATAGCGTGTTGGTTACCAATTAGTTTGATTGGGAGAGATTGGTCATCCTTGATCTGTTGGATCAAGGGGTGTTGAGGCTTTGTGAGTGAAGCATCGCATGTGAGGACATCTGGCCGGCACTTTGTGTTGATGTCTAGGTCTCGAAATTGGAATGGTGGCGTTGGTCATTGACCTCTAACATGCACCTGGATTTCTAGGTTGATGGTTAGCAAGTAAGCCTGATGGTACCTAGAAAGGCTGAAAGCTTGAGTCCATCTTAGTCTCACATGGATAGATTTCCCTGGTCAGGAATCTAGTCCGTGGCATTACAGTACCTAAATTGTTGAGAGACCAATGGATAGATTGCCCTGGTCAGGAATCTAGTCCATGGCATTAGGGTGCCTAAAGTTCTTCATGGTTCATATAGTTTGAGATCTTCCATTGTACTTGTATATGATGAATACCTCCCTAGTTAAGAGGGAGAGTTCGAAAATGTAACTAGGTTCAGTCTTCATTTAATGTATTTGAGTCATCATGTAATGTACTTGTCAAAAGAATAAAGAAAAGAATTTTTATTATTATTATTGTGACTTATTAAAGCATGGATTTTATGCTTGGGTCACCTTGTTTTAGGTCAAAGTCCCCATTGAGGACTTCTAGGATTTATTCTGAGTCAATAGAGTCATTGTACTTTTAAAGAGACCCTTCACGAGCTTTTGAATCATGTAAAAAGGTTAATTATTGAGTCAAATATGATTTATGTATCCTCCACACCATGCCAGCCTAGAAGAAGAGCAAGTTGGCCTAAGGACCCTATTCGACCTCACATGGAGCCTATAAATACAAGCACATCGAATTCATTTGGAGCATGAGTCTCTCACAAGAAGTTTGATATCTCTTGTAGCTGGGAAAAGTGCGCAATCTGTTGCTTGGAAGCCAAAGTGAATGTGAGTTTGGGGAAGTCTAAGGAGAAAGGAAAAATCAAAATTTTGGTGCCTCTCTCTCTGTTTCGTGTCCTGGATTGGGAGATTGAAGTCCTCCAAGTTTCTCTGTTGTCGGGAGTTGCAGCCTAGTCGAAGTTGCTGGAAAGGGGTCGAAATTCTGGGAGGTTGACTTGGTGTGTAGGGAAGGTCTAGTCTTGGTCAAGGGTGAAGAGTCTCAAAAAATACTATTGAAAGGAAGAATTTCTTGACTAGGTTTTCCCCTCGAGGGGGGTTTTTCCCTAGCATAGTGCCTACGTCTAGTGTCTATTGTTTTATGTTCTACTGCTTTGGTAATTGCTTGATGAACTAAAAGAAAGAAGATATAAAGAATCGTAATAATAAGAAACATCACAAGTAATTATCTAGAATAAGAAAACATTTCTACCTTTCTGATTTTCTAACATGAGGCTCGCCTTAAATATCAATGACTTTCTATGTATATATTTGCGGTTTGTATTGTATATATATGGCTTGTATTGTCTCTCTATGACCTCGTATACTATGTTATGGCTTGCACTACATTTGTGGCTACATTCTGTGGCTCGTGGCTTGCATACACATGGTGGCATCATTCTACGCAGTGGTGGCATCATCCTATACACAGTTGTCGTTCTATACACAGATTAGTGGCATCGTTCTACATATATCGCACAGTGCCATCGATCTGTACATGTTGACATCACATGGTCACATTGTTCTATTCACAGTGATCGAGATTTGTATGGCTTGTATTCCTTTGAGATGGCATCGCATTCCAGTAATGTGATTATATATAGTGGCCCACATCGCTCTGTGGTCTGGCTTGCTCTGTGATAGGGTTCGATACATTACAGTGATATTGTTTATATATAGGGGCAATGGCATCATTTATATATATTGGCATCGAATATTACTATGGTAGCGTTACAATCTTTGTGGTATTGAATTATTAATAATGGCATCGTTACAAGAATATTTGGTCTCGCTATGGTTTGTATTACAACACAGTGACATTGCTCAATATTATTGCAGTACTCTGATAATCTTTGTATATTCGATATTCTCATATCTATGTTGTATGACCTTCATGATCACAACCCTTGACAATTAGAATGACCTTGAGTGATAAGAGTATGATGACAATAATAGCAGTAACCTTTGATGTGGAAGTGCCTTTGACATGGCAATATGGTAGTGAATGACTTGGTAGTGATCTTGATGAATGACTTAGCAGTAACCTTGATGAATGACTTGGCATTAACCTTGATGAATGACTTGTGACAGTGACCATCCTTCTGTTATATGATGGAAGTCACCTTGCTAATGATACATGATGACAATGACATTATGAATGATGTATAACAGTGATCTTGATATGACAGTGTCCATGACATGACAATCTCGCTGTAACAGTGACCTTGATGATAACATACTCTTGATGACAGTGATAACATGATAGATGACAGATGTGACAGTGTCTCTATGGTTCATGTGATACTGTATATGACAGTGATATGATAGCAACTCTGTTGAACTTGTTTCGTTCAGTTCACAAACAAAGTTATGAACTAACTTGGGTTGGCCCTAGGAGGTCTGATGTGATTAATGCATCTCATTCATAGTGTACTTTGTATCTCAACTGAACAATTGATAAATATCTAAGAAGAAGAATTTGGTTGGGTTTTCCCCCTTGTGGGGTTCTGCCCTGGCCTCTGACCTAAATCCTGGTGTCTTTATCGTGTATGTTTTTCTTCTGTTGTTCCTTGTTGTTTTGTTGCATTGTTGATTTTATTGTTCTCTCTACATAATTGCTAATGATGTTATGATGTTATAGGGCGAATGTAATATGTAAATGATGAAAAATTTGAAAATGCAACTATCTTCAGCAAAGAACAATCTAGCCCTAAAAATTAACATGGTATTAGAGTTGGGCTGAAGAAAAATCATTGAGATCACCCCCGTGAAGACACCTATGATGGAGTTTATGGTCAAGCAGAGTGAAAGGGTTGAAGATGGCAGAGACCTAAAAGAATGTTAGGGTTTGAAGGAAACCCCTAGGGAAATAGAAGCTAAGGTTTGGGAGAAACCCTAGAGTGGTCTTGATATGGAAAGGGCCTGGTATGATTCAAAATATTTCATGATATGATTAAGTTATTCAAGTACCTATGACAGATTCAGGGAAACCCTAGATGGATTTGTCTCCTACCCGATAGGAGATGATATGATGCAGATCTAGTGATCATCATATACATTGATAAGTTGGTTTTGGTTGTCGACGAAAGAGATCAAGGATACATGTGGTGTTCAAAAGGATGCATTTCTTCTTTTGCAAATGACATTGACATATGATTGATGGTCCGTGGTGCGGGATCAAGAGGGAGCTAATAGCTCCCTACAATCCTTGTTGAAGATAAGTACTTTCAAGGCTGATGTTATCTCTTTGTGACATTGCTCTTATTTAGATTTATCGTTTTAGACTATTGTTTATTCTTCCTGCATGAATATTTGAATGATTCTTTTACTAACTTCTTGGATGAGGACATAATCAAAGAAAGCAGATCCTGAGGATCATCAAGATGTGGAATAATGCAGGAAGAGTAAACTCCAAGAGGAAGCTAATGCAGGAAAATGAAGGAGCCACTCTCATATCTAGATAAGGATGACAGTCCTACCTCATCATCAGGTACACTTCCATTATGTTTATTTATTTTATTATTATTGCTCTTGCTCTTGTCCTGGGGTCATCAGGTACAACAGATAGATGTAAATCAAGATTGAGAAGGATGCAGAGCCATCCCATAATTAGAATGGCACTTGTAAGATAAACAAGAGCTCAAATCTTGAAGGACGGATTCTAGACTCCTAGATTGATATCTATGATTGAAGAAGCTTCCTATTCATAGGGGGTAGACTATCAGGTTGAATGTAACAGTCTGATGACATGACGAAAGCAATATGTCCTTCATGCAAGTACCATTCTAGATGACAAGATGCAACAATGTCAGATGCCTCCACGATATTAAGTTCAATAGTGATAAGGAAGATACTCATGATTACAGATTGAAGAAGGTCCCATAGGGACTCAAGTTAGTCCCCTGAACCTGGCATGCATGGATTGATGGATATCTAATGCAAACCTTGACCACTAAACATGATTGACGTGTTAAGTGATAGAGGGAGCTGACCTTTGAGCCCAATTGATCAACATCTTGAGATAGATAGTGTAACAGAGAGATGATGTGGACTTCCTTGTTAAAGAAAAAAAATATGTTATCAGAGACTTGCCATAATGGAATACACTGAAGCAGTTGAGAGAGACTCCTCTTCAGATACATATTTGACGGATCCTACGATGAACAAGCAGCCAAATGGATCCTTGCTTTGCATTATGTACTCTTAGCCAGATAGAGCATATACATGCTGCTAAACATGTGTTGCGGCAACTATTAATCATGGACTGACATACACTACCAGACTTTATAGATACACCGATGTCGACTATGCTAGAAATGTTGTTAACAAGAAGAGCACATTTGGGTGTCGATTTAGCTTGGGTTCTACCTTGAATTCTTGGATGAGCTGGAAACAGAAGTTTGTTGCTTTGAGGATAACTGAGGTAGTGTGGTTGAGAAAGCTCTTTGAAGAGTTGTTTGAGCATGTGTTGGGCACAACTGTGATATATTGCGATATTAAGAGTGGGATCTGACTTTCAGAGAATCTTGTGTGTTATGATCAGTCCAAGCATTTTGAGATTAGATATCAGTATATCTGGGATATGGTGCAGAGGGTGTGAAAATTTCTAAACCCAAAATCCCTACTGCAGCAACTGATGTTACTTCTCCTACTTGTTAATCCATACAAGTTATTTACTGTGTTCTACGATAAATATCGAAGTAAATACAACTACAAGCATTCACTATTTAAAATAATATGCCGAAACAAGAAACTGAACAGGAAAAAGATACAACAAAATGACAGTTATTTTTGGACAAATGTCCCCAGAAAAACCAAATGTGGGAAAATCGGTGCAACAACTCTGAGGGTTTTATTATTATGCAGTAGTAAATATGAGTAAAATTTGTTGGAAGCCCAATTGGCTATCTGATACAGAGAGAAACTGGACAAAACAAATAGTGAGATGATCTCACCCTGTCACTGGAAGAATCTGACCTTGATCTTGCTGGAAGGAGGCTTTGCGTCCCTTTTGTGTTAGCCTCTGCGTAGATCTGTGTCAACCCTATGCAATCTCTGCATCACCTCAGCTGGGGATTATGTTACTCTTCCTCCAGATCCTCTATTTCCCAAAAACTTCAAGTTCCAGCCTCCTGGTCTAATGCCTTGGCTCCCAGCTCCTGAAACTCGATTTCCTCAACAAGAATTCGATCTTCCTCTAGACTCTGCGCTGCCACTGCATCAGCTCTGTGTGGGCCAACGTCAGCCTCTCTCTAGACGTCGTTCTGCCCTCTCTGCCTTGTCCTCTTCGGCCCAGGAAAACTTCCCTCTTCCGGATACTATCTTTGCCGCTCATTGCAAAAGCTCACTTCGAATTTCTCACAGGCAACCGCTCTGCATCAAAAATTCGTTCTTCTAAACTCTCTCTATGTTTCTTCTCCAAGTGCCTATCAAGCCTTCTCTTATAATCCTCCCATTGATCAATCAACAACCCATATTAGATTCTAATCAATGGCTAGGATCATATTGACTTGATCTTTGCCTTATTCTAGAAGTTTCACCCACAGTTTATATTAATACTCTTTAATTATTTTAATTTCCTAAGTTTAGACTTAGGGTCCCATTAAAAATAATAATTATTTTAATAAAACTGTCTCCGGGTGGAATTTCCCAAAACGATTTATGGGTATTGGAGAATACATGAGTCTAAGCCTCCCTACAAAATTTGAGACTTAGAGCACATTCGATGCTACCGGAAATCAGCACTCCCTCTTAGCGAGGAATGTGCTCTAGCAACGCAACCTGCTAAAGCATCACTTTATTATGTAACATCTCCTTCTGTGTTGTTGATGCCTGACATCCTGTCCATCAACTACTGCACAAATGATGCATCTATACTACTGTTAACCCTTCCACTATCAACACTGCATCCATACTGCAACTCTCTCCAACTGTTGTTACTACTGCATCAGAGACAGAAAAGCATCCCAAATTACTGAACTGGTGTTTAGTATGATGCATCTTGCTCTGGAGTCTGACTATTGCTAGTCTCTACGCCGACTCTTTGAAGCCTCTGCTCTATGCCATCTGCACTGTTGCCAATTCTGCTTTGCTCTGTGCTGCTCAGTCTCTGGCGCTACTAGCCACTGCAATTGCCACTCCTACACTCCTCTACATCAACTAACCTAATCCATCCTGCTTCCTTGGTTCTGGGCTCCCATAGCAAGGAATTGATCCGAGAGGTGGGCGAGATCCTTATCATCCCACCTCCCTCTTGGAGGTATCTCGGCTATCATGGCAAACTCATCCTCCTCGATCTTCACAATTTCAACCTTCGGATCATGCTTCTCATCTTTTTCCGTCTTCCTAAGAGGACACTGTGTTGCATAGTGACCAAGCTCACCACACCTAAAGCATTTGATCTTCGAGACTCCTCCTTCCGCCTCCGCTGCTCCTGCTGCCCCTTCGATGCAAGGCTGCATTCTCATCCTCCTCCTTGGGCTTCGACCCACTATTGTTGCTTCCGTCAAGCTTACACTTGACCAAGTCTCTCCTCAGCTCCTCTTGCTTGACAGCTACCCACATCTCATCCCAATTCGACAAAGTCGCCCTGCCCAGGATACTCTGGACAAAGACTTGCCACTCATCTGAGACAGAATTGAGGGCCAGTCGAACCAACTCAGAATCTTGAGGTGTCGACCCCACAGCTGATAACTCATCTTGGGTCTCCTGAAGCTTCGTGAGGAACGGATCTACGTGCTCCCCCTTCTACATCTATGCAGATCTCAGTTTATGCTCTAAGTACATCTTCCATTGCTCGGAAGATCCCTGATATAGCATAGACAACGCATCCCACATCTCCTTATCGGTCCCTCTGTTAGCGATATGACAGACTACATGATCCTTCACTCCGTCGAGGATCATTCTATTTGCCTTCGCCATTTCTGCCTTGTACTTCTTCAATGGATCCTGAGCTGTAGGCACAACCACCACGCTGTCGACATATGTCTTGAGAGAATGTTCATCTAGAAGGAATGGCATTCTTGCCTTCCAGATGACATAGTTGGATGCTCCGTCCAATCTATCCTAATCCCACAAACCATTGGTTGCCATCTCTGCCACGAAAAATTGTCGAACTGCTCCTCTCTACTCTTACTGCTGCTAACAAATTTCGACCTAGAAATCTTACCTCTTTGTCGACTCACTCAGAGAGAGATTTACCACGAAAATCTATCCCTCTTGGACTGAACTGCGCAAACCCTTTGGGGATTCGAATTGTTGCCTCTGCAGGAATTTTGAATTCCCTTCCTTCAGCGCTGGGTCTTTCGGATCTATTCTTCTTGCTTCACCTACAGCTCTGATAACATGTGAAAATTCCTTAACCCAAAATCCTTACTGCAACAACTGATGTTACTTCTCCTACTTGTTAATCCATACAAGTTATTCACTGTGTTCTATGGTAAATATTGAAGTAAATACAACTGCAGCATTCACTATTTAAAATAATATTTCGAAACAAGAAACTAAACAAGAAAAGGATACAACACAATGACAGTTATTTTTGGACGAATGACCCCGGAAAAACCTAATGTGGGAAAACCGGTGCAGCAACTCTGAGGGTTTTATTATTATGCAGTAGTAAACCTGAGTACAAATCGTTGGAAGCCCAACTGGCTATCCGATATAGAGAGAAACTGGACAAAACAAATAGTGAGATGATCTCACCCTGTCACTAGAAGAATCTGACCCTGATCTTGCTAGAAGGAGGCTTTGCATCACTTCTGTGTCAACCTCTACGCAGATCTACGTCAACCCTATGCAATCTCTGCATCACCTCAGCTAGGGAATGCTTTGCTCTTCCTCTAGATCCTCTGCTACCCAGAAACTTCAATTTCCAGCCTCCCGGTCTCACACCCCAGCTCCTGGCTTAATAAACTCGACTTCCTCAATAGGAATTTGATCTTCCTCTAGGCTCTGCGCTGCCACTGTGTCAGCGCTGCGTGGGCTAGTGTCGGCCTCTCTCTAGATGTCATTTTTCCCTCTCTACCTTGTACTCTTCGGCCCAGGAAAACTTTCCTCTTCCAGATACTATCTATGCCCCTCACTACAAAAGCTCACTTCAAATTTCTCACCGGCAGCTGAACTCTCTTTGTGTGTCTTCTCCAAGTGCCCATCAAGCCTTCTCTTATAATCCTTTCATTGATCAATCAACGACCTAGATTAGATTCTAATCAATGGAAAGGATCATATTGACTTGATCTCCGCCTTCTTCTAGAAGTTTCACCCACAATTTATATTAATACTCTTTAATTATTTTAATTTCCTAAGTTTAGACTTAAGGTCCCATTAAAAATAATTAATTATTTTAAAAAAACTTTCTCCAGGTGGAATTTCCCAAAATGATTTCTAGGTATTGGAGAATACATGTGTCTAAGCCTCCTTGCAAAATTTGAGACTTAGAGCACATCTGATGCTACCAGAAATCAACAGAGGGAGCAATGAGGCTCCGATATTGATTTGTTGTGGAATTGAAGCAGTGAGGCTCCGATATTGATTTGTTGTGGAATTGAAGCAGTGAGGCTTCTGTAAATGAGCAAGTCATTGACATTATCACCAAGACTTCACCGAAAGGGAAGTTCTTGTTCTACAGAAAGTGGCTTGGACTGATGGATACGACCCTCTTGGGAAAGGGTCACGTTGATCGAGGAAATTAAGCTATGTTCTTCTCCCTTGTTTGAGCTCTCAGGGAGAGGAATTGAACCAGAGAGCTTTTGAGGTTAAGGGAACTTTGGACAATAGGATGTGTGATCCTTGTCATTTATGGCAAGCTGGGTATCCTGCCCAATGTTGCACGAAGCGGGAGCGAAGCGGAAGCGCGAAGCGGAAGCGTCATTTTCCAAAAATCTAGGAGGCGAAGCGTCCGCGGAAGCGTCTGCTATATATATATATATATTTTATATTTTTTTGCATTTATACTCAAAACAAA
>APFE030191540.1:0-16355 GCA_000404065.3 Pinus taeda
TTAAGTATTTTGAATTGTTTTATTTATTTATTAATTTTTTTGTTTTTATCTTTTTTTGAATTGTAATCATTGAATCGTCGGATAATAAACTGACAATGCAGCATTGAATCTTTGTGGTGCTCCACAAACTTTCCATATTTCTCTCTGCAGCATTCTCTGTAGTGCCTCCATCTCTGCGGTGGAAATATTATACCTTTGTGTTGGTTCGTATTTGATCTCAATGGTGGAAATAATTTACATCTGCGGTGGTTTGTATTTGATCTCAACAATGGAAATAAATTACATATGCAGTGGTTTGTATCTAATCTTTGTGGTGGCTCGTATCAGTTGTGCAGTCTCCACAAACTTTCCAGACTTCTCTCTGCAACATTGAATTGTTGGATAATAGACTGACAGTGCACATTGAATCCCCGGTTAATAGACTGACAATGCAGCATTGAATCGTTGGATAATAGACTGACAGTGCGGCATTGAATCTACGCAGTGCTCCACAAACTTTCTAGAATTCTCTCTACGGCATTGAATCATCAAAGTAAAGGTTTGTGGTAGAAGTTTTTTTTATCACTACGACCTCATGCAATTTGATCCACCGAATTTTCTATAGTGCCTCCATCTCTACAATGGAAATACTATACCTCTACAGTGCTCCACAAACTTTCCAAACTTCTCTCTGCGGCATTGAATCGCTAGATAATAGACTGACAATTCACATTCGAGTTAGGGTTCGCAAGACGGTTTCTTATTAATGATTTTTGGATCCTTGAGATTTCCTTCGGCCCTGTTGAAGAACAAAAACATCAAATGAGAGGAAGAAAGTTAGGGTTCACAAGACAGAATCTGGATGGTTGATATTAAAACTAAAATCTTTTTCCAAATAGATTTGATGACCTTGTGTAAATCTCTGCGGCACTCGAGTTAGGGTTCGCAAGATGGTCATTCCATCATTGAACAGTTGGTGTAATTGTTTCTCTATTGTGGGTTTAGAGAAGCAATCCCTAACTCCGACAGCTCCGTCAGATCTCTAATTTCCAAGCATACAACCTCTGAGGTGCGGTGAGTACATGCTCGCATTGGTTCTTCCTGACAGGTGCACACGCTCCCACTTACCCTCCTCTTGAGTACTTCCCCTCATATTCTAAGCCCCCCTTTAGCAAAGGAAAACCAATTAAAATTACCCTAGAGAGTCTTTATGAGTACACTGAATCTTTAGAAAGACGAAGAGAAGAAAGAGAAAACCATTTTAAACTAAAATTAACTACAATGCTTGACAACAACCACAAATCAGTAGAAAATAAAATAATCACACTCGAAACTAAACTCCAAGAAACGAAAGGTAAAATTCAAGAAATAGAACATAGTAAACAAGCAATGGTTAAGGAAAATGACACCTTGAAAAGCGAGATTAAAAACCTAAAAGAACAACTACATAATAACTCAGCCCTAAATAACATAGAGAATAACTTAGATATTAAACCCATAAATAGGAAATTAATAAACTAATTGTACTTGACCATGAGCGCCACAAAAGAGCATTAAACCTTATAATTGCGGGTATAGAAGAAAAAAACAATGAAGACACATTACAAATAGTTAAAGAACAATTAAAAACAAAATCTCAAATTCAAACAACATATCTCACAGAAGCAATAAGGATAGGAAAGATACTTGAACATAAACACAGACTCATTCATGTAAAGGTTAGTTGTAATGAGCATAAATTGGATATATTCAAGAAATCCCCAAGCCTAAAAAGAACCAGAATCTTTATAAATGAAGATCTCATTCCAGAAGACCGAGTTGAACTTAGGAAAGAAGTCCAAAAGGTCAAG
Organism: Pinus taeda; assembly: GCA_000404065.3. Lineage (NCBI taxonomy): Eukaryota > Viridiplantae > Streptophyta > Pinopsida > Pinales > Pinaceae > Pinus > Pinus taeda. The sequence goes on from APFE030191540.1 coordinate 1,830, forward strand.
GAGGAAAGAAAGGTAGGGAAATAAGCAATCATTAGGAATATGAAAGTTTATTATTATAGATAAAGTCCCAAGCACGAGTGAAAAATAGGGACTTGCATCATTCTGGATCCTCTTCTGGAACTTTCGTGGTTTTCCAAGGTGATATTGTATTGGCTACAGCCACCCTCCAAAATTTTGGCCTACACCCAATTTCAGAGCCTCCCTTGAGAGTTTCACTTGATGACTGCACACCCTCAAGTTCACTCTATGAGCTCGTGGGAGTCTTTGCATCCACCTTGCTTGATCATTTCATTCAATTTTATGCATGTTGGTGTCACATTCACTATCGTGCAAGCGTCATCTCGATCGATGAATGATCAATCACGAGTGGCATGCTTGTCACTTGCACTGTCAGTCAGTCATGTTGAACATGAGTATTTGGATGGTTTGAGTCGTCCTGTTGTCAAGTCATGAGAGTGTGTGTTTGCATGATCACATATACATATTTCGCTCGTTCACACACTTAGTCATTTTTCTGAAAGCTCTGATGACCGGACTCCCCTCTGACAATCGAGCCATCACCCCACCATCGACTAGATCGACTGTCGACCAGAACAGCACAGAAGCACCAAGAAAGTCTTTTCAAGTTGTGTTTCCCGCAAGCAATTCAACCAACTTTCATGCTTACCACCCAGACATTCAGACCTGACAATCAACACAGGACTAACTCCCCTCAAAAATTGCGTAGAGGCCACTGATCTTACTCGCTCAACTAACTAAGGAAATTGCACAGACATGCCAGATAGACACCAAGTGCCCATCCTTGTCTCACTCAAAAAATTGCACAGTTTTCCCAGCCAGTCATCCCGACAATCGACCCGCTTCTCATCCAAGAAATTGTGGAGATTTAATATGCAGGCCTTCTACTGCCTAGTAGTCTGCTCCTCTTAGGAATTGCATAGAGATGATCAGCAGGCTGGCCTCCCAGCCTCAGTGCAGTTTCCCTCACCAACAACTCCTAGCAGCAGAATACCAATTCCCTCTAGGAATTGCATAGATTTTTATACCAATGACCCAGCAGCCAACTGCCAGTTCCCTCTAGGAATTGCGTAGTTTTGGATTCCAGTGACCCAGGAGCCAACTGCCAGTTCCCTCTAGGAATTGCACAGTTTTGGCTGCCAGTGACCTAGCAACCAACTGCCAAGTTCCCTCTGGGAATTGCGCAATTTTGTATGCTAGGCTCCCGAGCAGTTCCTCCCAAAAATTGCGCAATCTCTGCCTCCTCACCCTCCTTGTAGCCCAGTCGTTCCCCTAGAAAATTGCGCAAATTTGGCCTTCCATCCCCTACTCCCTGCTCGTTCTGAAAACTACACAGATCCTTCCTACCTTTCCTTCCTGCAGCCCAGACTATCCCTCCCAAAATTTGCACAATTTTGCCTTCCAGCCAAGCTAGACCTCATAGACAGTCACTATTGACTTGGATTGCCAATCTCCATCACTTAGTGACTCTTGTGTAGTTTTCATCATCAATGCCCGGAGCCATCATCCCACTTCGCAACCTTGTTGCCTCTCCCATTTACATGCATCCGAAATTATCATGTTTCATGGTAGACTAGGAGGTTTTGGATTTAATGTTGTCTCGTCATGAGTGACTGTAGGTATAGGTACACCAACAAACATGGCATGACGACGAATGGGAAAAACGAAGGGAACACGTGCAGAAGGATAGGTTCACCAACAAACAAATGAACGATGCATGTGAAGAGATGTGCTCCTGAACGTATGATCAGGCAAATATGTGTTCGCAGATGAACGAACGAGTAAACGTGCAAGATGTGCTCACGGACAGACGAACGGAAAAACATGCACCTTTCATGAACAGATGATCTTGTCAAGCCTTCCAACATGAAAGCAAGGAACAACATGCCAAAGGTTCATAAAGCAAACCAAATACCATCGAAGGATCCGTGCAATTTGCCATGCGGAGGTGAAACTGTGACACACCATGAGGACATCCATCACCCAGCAGCATTGTAGCTCGACATGCACTCCAGTAGCAGCACAAATGTATCAACATTTTCATGTCGATTCATGTCATGAGTCATGTCGCCCACATCTCTACTATGGGCTATGTTGTCAATCAATGTAATTTAATGTGGAAGTCCAGGAGACCCACTTGTTGTACAAAGAGTCATGTAAAGTTGAAAATTCATGGAAGTCAAACAGTCATGAGGGTAGTCGAACAGCCACAAGGGTCAGTTTCACCCTTGGCTATAAATACCCCCTCATTTGTACATGGAGAGGACTTTTCACCTCAGCTCCTCCCACATAGCCAAGAGAGTCTATAATCTTTTCTTTGAGGAGTAAGTAGTGGCTCCAACTTCACGCACTCGAGATTAGTGATGTATGGTGTAACGATGTGTCTTGGACCTTTCGCTTAATTCAGAAGCCCGCTAACAGGCCAACACGTTTTTACACATGTATTGTAAATGTTGTAAGACTAGCCTTGAACACTTGTAATGCATGTTGCTTTAACCTGTGTTGAGCACTTTAACTATTTCACTTGTTGTAATACAAAATATGTTAATGGAAATGTGTTGCATATGTTTTTAACATTGTCTCACCCATGGTGGCTATATTCCCAGACATCAAACAGACCTTTCACATAAATCTTGATGTAACAATCGTTGCACTCATTCAGACTCCTCTGTTGAGTGATTTACGTGTTATCTTACCTTGTGTGTTGTGACAACCACATCCGTGTGGACTGCTCCTTTAGAAGTTGTGCACATCCTGTTGTGTTGTGTGTTCCTAGCCGAGTTGGGACTTCATTCCAACCAAATTGGGTTTCACTCTCACCCTCTCCCTTTACAGTGAAAGAACCATTGACACAAGTACACTATCATTCACCAAAAATGCGAACCTCACTTCTAGAAGGCAAACCAGACCACTCTCCTATATTGACAAGCAAGAGTTGAGGCAAATCCTTAAGACAATGGCAATCGGGCCATCATACTAGATGGGACTCCCACACCAAACGGTGTGACGTCTAGTTGGGACTTCATACAAGGGTGATCCCCTGAATGTTGGTGGGTCCAGCACTGTCAACATTTCTTGCGCTAGAGGGAGGGCATCCAGTTGTAGATGGCTGAACATTCCTTAACACTCATTCATCAACCATCTGGTCAAGGCAGTAACTCGCACTCCCTCTCACCTACACGCGAATCTACAGTTGGTTACTCCTCACCTCCTAGAATTGAACACGAGATTCCATATCAACACCTTCGCTCCATCTATCCCATCACTCACCAATTCGTGAAAGCAGTCGAACCAATCCCAATCATACAACATCTTCCATACGCATCAAAGAAGTCAAAAGCCACTCCCACAGGATTTGTATCATTGGGGGAAGAAGCAATCCTTGCCACACTTGAAGGTCTACCAGAATCTATTAAAGGCAGAGAGGAACCTCCGATCTTCCGGCAAGGCGAATGAGACAATCTTGTGATCTTGGGATCAGACTCCAATATAGGAGGCAAAGGGGAAGTCAACGGAGGAGGCAGAGATGGAGACGAACCAACAAACTCAGAGCTGGAACCATCAGACTCTGGAAGAGAGGAAGAGGATGAATAAGAAGAAGAGATGGCTGACCCAAATATTGAATGGATGACTTAGGGACCATTGGCTCTCCCGGCTGTTCTGCACAAGATGCTGAAGCGAGCCGAGAGGATGAACATCAAGTTCAACCCTGACAGTACGGTGAAGGCAAAAGACCACTTAGACAACTTCTACCTACAGCTGCAAACCCTTGAGTTACATTTTGATGACGTAGCATGTAGATTGTCCCCATGTACCTTGGATGGTCACGTAGCTGCATGGTATCATAGCCTTCAATAAAACTCTATACAGAACTAGGTTGCATTCAAACACATGTTTCTTGATAAGTTTGTTGATGACAAGATCCCAACCATGCTACTCAAAGAAATGGGAAACATCAAGATGGAGGGAAAAGAAAAGTTAAAAGACTTCAATTAGAAGTTTACATGTATTCTAAACAAGTTTGTAGTGGAAACTAAACCTCATGACTCCATCATTGTTGATTACTACACGTCCGCATTACCAACCAACATTGCGTAGTTCCTCAAGCAAGCTATGAAACCAACACTCTTGGAAAGTTGTGAGAAGGCTATTGATGTTGAGAAAGAATTGTGTGCAATCGAAGTTATTAAGGATGATAAACCAACGAAGGACTCCAAGGATGTGAGCAGAAAGCCCCAAGAAATGGTGAGTAAGGGTAGAGACAAGGAAGCAATCGATATTGAGACCCTCACTCACCTTGTCAAGAAATTGACCACCAAAGTGTCTGAGCTCAGGCAACAGAAAACAGACACATTTTCAAGCAGCCATCCGCCTAGACAAAGGCAGGAAAATAGTTCATCGACCGGCTCATCAAGCAACAATCGATTCGCTTCAAAAACTACGCAGAATCCTGTGTTCCAACTCAAACAGTGCACAAATCCTAAGTTTTGTTCCTTCCATGAAGAACATCACCCCGAGAACTCTTATTCAGATTGGAAGCGATTTTTTACCTCTATCTGCAGCCATACACTCAAGGCGGAAAGAAATATTCAGGAGCATCCAGAAGACACTGACGATGACAAAGAGGTTGCACTTGAGGAAACATCAATTTTTGGGCATGTGGTGAATGCATATCGGTGCTCGCAAGTAATGTCGAAGACAAACACCGAGGAGAAACCCTAAAAGAAAAATGATCGTTACAATATTAGGAGTAAAGGGGCTCCCCCTATACTTGGGGAAATGCAAGAGACGTGAGAATGTTGATGAAGAATTTTGATCCACCAGCCACCCCAAGGTAGAAAACACAAAGAAATTTCGGGAAGACAACGGCAGAAAAGAGTACATCCATGAGCAACAAGCTGCAAAACACTCTGAAAGACAACACGAACATCTATTACATCCCGTACACCTCGGTGAGTCTACCACCTCTAGCCTAAAACATTGTTCATGACATGAAGAAAACTTGAGCAAACATCAGTTTGTTTGAGTTAGCCAAAGTCCAGAGTCAGCGAGATATCCTGTTGCGCGCATTGGGACAGATAGCAACAGGAAATGCAACCTCTACCAACAAGGGAGAAAGCACACCTCCCAGATCACTTTCCACCGTGCTCAATACACTCTAGATGGAAGAAGAGAACTTAGATTTCCCTCCATTCCTACTATCATTTGAAGTTTTTAACTACAATGTTCACAACTGTTTGGTTGATTATGGTGCAAAAGCCAACGTCATGCCACTCTCCATTGCTAAGAAGATCAATGTGCAATGGAGTGAGACATTTGTGTGAGTCATCCAACCTGATTGAACTTTAGTACCATCCATTGGTGAACTATGAGACGTGGTCATCCGACTCTCTCATGACAGTCGAGTCCACCAATGCATCAACATAGTTTTCGTGGACATATCGGAAGCATATGGTCTTTTACTCAACAAAGACTGGTCTAGCAAGCTAGATGGATATTTTTCTATAGATTGGTCTCACATGTGGCTTCCATACAAGGGAAAATGTAACCAAATCTGGGTGTTATCCGAGAGGTATATGAAACACAATGCCACTCCCCTTAATGGTGAGAATGAACCATTGGCCTTCGCAGAACTCATGTTTGGCAACTGCCTTCTAGAGACAACATTGGAGTGTCATCCAACACGTCCAGCTTCAACTCATCAAACACATAGTTGGGACTCCTTCCTTTCCTAACTGATGGTAATGAAACCTATACATTTCATTGTACCAATAGTAGTAGTAGTAGCAATAACAGTTTTAGCAGTAGTACAAGTGTGTCAAATAATCTGTGCATAAATAAGTTGTGGTCCATGTACTTTGACAAATCAAAGACATATGATGGCTCAAGGACCAAGTATAGCTCAGTCACCCAAAGCAATAGAAAATGCATGATTTCAAGTTGCTTGAAGTCCGAATGCACCAAAAACATCGCTGAGCATGAAGCACTCATGTTAGGATTACCAAGAAATCTCAGCCTCAACATGGTCACACTCAAAGTACTACTACACTCTACAAGTAGTGTTGATACTTTCAAGAACATAACAATTGATGAAGGTAAGCACAAGAAATCTATGAAAACTACAGCTGAGGGCAAGAAAAGCATCTCGTCCCCAAGGAGTTGGGTTCTATCAACAAGCTCTATGATTTGCAAAAATTGGTCAAGGACTAAGAAATAGCAGAACCCACAAGTCTACCACTATGAACGAACAAATCAACCTAGGGACCAATCACAATCTAAAGATGGTCATTCTTAGTACGAACTGCACACCGCAGCAGTGGTCATATTTTCACCACCTGATCAAACAGTACCAAGATGTGTCCATGAGGGTAGCTGACAACCTCAGTACATACGACATGTGAATAACCCAACATGGGATTCCAGGTAAAGGAGGTAAAAAACCATTGTAGCAAAAGTCAGGTAAAACACATATGTCATTTGAACTCCTTATATAGGAAAAATTGACTAAATTGTTGGATGTTTGGATTAATTGAAAATTTAGTTATCATACTTGGGTTTCTAATTTAAATTTCACACATACGAAATCTAGGAAAATCTGCTTATGCATTGATTTCAGGAACTTGAACCATTCTGGGAATAAAAAAAACTACCTCGTGCCATCATCCGAGCCTATGCTACACACAGTGCTTGAAGCAGTGGTATTGTCTTCACTTAAGGTTTTTTTGAATGCCACCTTGTTTCGGTAGCAGAGCTCGATGGACTTGCACTAGTCTACGAAAAACTTGCCCCCCACACGTATCACTTGTAATCACTTAACGGGAGGATTGACAACATTCTCGTCAATGGCCAAGATCTCAAGCATTACCTTCAGTAGGTCAGGTCACAACCATGCCATGTACATAGTCTTCTTGCTACTTGTTTTTTTCATCTTGTTTGCTTTGCTTATTATATTTGTTTTTGCTTTGCTTGATTCTGCTTACTATTTTTGTTCATGTTTGTTTTGTTTGTTTGATATATTACTATTTTTGTTTCCGGAAATAAGTGTTGCCAACTACTATGTTTTAGCTTTTGAATAGAGTATGTGACTAAAATTTGAAGAAACTTGTGACACTAGAGCAATTGGCCAGTCTTGTGTCCGTCTTCTCTATGCTTGGTTGTAACCTTCGGCCGATGAAGTTTTGACGGAAAATATGAACCGTCTGCGAGGGAATTTTTCGTCCAACCATGAACCTGTGTCCACATTGGGAAGCCCCATTCATGTACTCAGCCTTCTACTCTGTGTGTTCAAGCTCATCCAACTTGTATAAATGAAGAAGGGGAAAATCTAAATGAGAAAACCCATGTCAAAGGTCCTACATGCTTCTATGAAGGAACATTCACTTCTGCTCTCAATAAGTTCAGATCCATCTTCCGGCCCCAAAAATAAATAAGTGCCTATGTGTTACATAGCATTTTGTCACTATCCCTGTACTCCCCATTCCTTGATCCTGGAGGAACTCTACAGTGAACCCTTCATGATTTCCCATCATGAAGAAACTCCCATTGTGTCCCTCTTCATGAGCAGAACAATTACCCTTTGCATCATTTTCCCAAAATCTTCTATTTTCCCCAGTTTACAAGACCGGCACTAATGACCTGTGTCCTCCTCGCGCCGATATGTAGGGATTACAATTGTCCCTAGTGTCGATTGGATCGACTAATCCCTTTCCCAGTCACAATGATCCTATTTTGGAAAGTTTTTTAAATATGGAACCGAAGCTTCCAACTCTAGAAGCTTCGTAATGGAAGTCTGGTAAATAGTTAAGCTAGATGGAGGCAAGGAGGTCAGATTGGGCTCCTTTCCCTTATTAGGATGGAACTACTTCAAGAGATAAGACCTTCTCCCATGAGAAGAGGAACCATCTCCCATCCATTCAAGCTATATAAACCTCCACTTTTCCCAAGCACAAGCTAGTGTTAGTGTGTGTGTGTTAGTGCTAATTAAGTTTTGTTTGGAGTAATCAGCAAGTTATTCATACTTTGTAGCTCTCTAGTTTGTGATTAAGGGAGAATTGTGAGTTGGTTTGGTGTGAAGCCTAAAGGGAAGAGCCTTGAAAATATCATCGTTGAGGCCATCCATGGAATGCTAGCAGAAGTGTGTGGCAACTCGGATTTGTCAGAGGAATTTTTTATGTCTGCACTTAGAATTTTACCTACACCATAAATTGGTGACCACACTAGGGATCCAATCCTTCGTTTTTCTTGTTTGTAATTCCATGGTTTTGTGTGAACTTTTCTAATATCACCATTTCCCTTTAGTTCTATCTACTCTGCCTTGTTTGCTGCACTGGGTTTGAAATTTACAATAGCAAGTCTGATCTCAGCCTTTGAAAAAAAATTATTTCTTCCTTGTATCCTCGACCAACACGCTTATTTTGTTGAAAGTTGTGCCGACCCCCTTATGGCACTTTTTGTCAGTTAGGCAGTCACGTTGATTCCTATAGGTGAAGATTAAGGCTTATCCCATATCTCAACCAGTGTGTCTTGCTCTCTTGATTTATGCCTTGTAACTTGTTTAGATTATTTTCTCCCTGACTGGAAAGCTACATTTTGACTTGGTTTATTTCCTTGTTGATTTGCCTTCTTTTTACTTGATTTATTGAGTTTGTGGATAGTTTATAGCCCCAGGGCATCTAGGTTTTCATCCATTCATTTGTTTGTGAACTCAGTAAGTCAAGTTGTTGGTGAATTTACTCCTTGCATTTCGTTTATAGTCCTCTTACTGCTTTGGTCTCCATCACACAAGTTTGAAAAGTTTTGTTTCCTTGTTTAAACATCTCTTTTCTAGCACACCTCACATTTCTTGCCTTGTTCTTGGTAGAGTCATTTCTTCATTAGTTTAAAAGAGATTCTCTTTTGTGCCTTTTCATTTGTTTGATGATTGACTGTCTCGAAAACTTTTTTCATTGAAATATTTGATGAAAGTTTTGTTTTTCGTTTCATGAAAAGAATATAATTCTAGTTTGTTGCATCAATATATTACGTTAGTTAGCATAATTGAAGACTAGGGTTGCATTTGCATTTGAAAATCTCTTTACTTTTGAAAGGATTTTTTTGAGTGCACTTGTTAGGAAACTAGGAATTGGAAAGAGTTTTTTCATTAGTTTATTTTCAAAAAGTAAAGTAGTGAAAAGATCGTTTCTTCTTTCAGTTTCTTGGTTGTTTTCATTTGATTGTGTTTTCTACCCTCTCTAGTGTAGGTGATTCATCGAATTGAAAGAGTATTGTTTCATTTAGCTGCATATAGGACTTTTCAAGTCACATTACTAAGGCCTAAAAATTGAGGCATAATTCAAGATAAACTTTTAAATGAACTCAATTAATCTAAGGCGCATTTGAAACCTAATGATCACATATAGAAGGTCTAGGCTAGATACGTGTTCCAGCGTCTTTAAACCTAGCAGCTGTCATTAGCTTCAGCACTAGAAAGCGCTAGTATGGACTTGTGCTCCCCGTATCGTCGAGTATATAAAGGGAGACCCCACTAGGCTACAATCCTTTATCCATAGGAACCCAAGTCTATTTCCTTGTAAATGTGATACACAAAACACAACATTCAGGGAGATTGTCTGTCTGTGCTTCTCGGTTCGCTGGGAGGTATTCTGCAGTTCATGGTTACCTGGTAATCCGTTTTACCTAGATAATCTAGAGTACCCATTTGATATTTTTGACTCATTAAACTTAAAAGATCATATGATCGTTTTTCCTTTCGAGCTCGTTTCCAATAAAAAGTGATAGAGTCATCTTTGTTTCTTTCTTGACTCTTAAAACATGAAAGAGCACCAGAGTATTTATGTGTCTTTAAAAATTGTTGCCCACGATATTATAACATCTTGTTAGTCTCTTCAAGACCAAATCATGAGTATTACTTAAAATACATTTTAAAGCCTTGAAATTTACTCTCTTTTCCTGATACTTGATACAAAGGCATCATGGCTTAACCATCTATTTTGCCTAGTTCCTCTTCCTCTCCTCCATCCAAAAGATTGTAAGAGGAGCCATTTCCTGAATTGCCGCAGTTACTTGAGGACCAAGGTGTTGAACTAGGAATTGTTCTGAGCATTCAACCCTTTTCATCTTGTCCTCCCCTTCCTTTGGATACTGGTTCATTGTCTAATATTGGCCCAGAATCCCTGGACAATCCTCTCCAGAATCCTGAGAATTCGCCAACTACTAAAATTCATCTTGGACTGGTTGTATATCCTCTGAATTCTTTGTTTGACCCTGTTGAGATATCACCGCAGCGTCCATACTATCCATATGATCAGTCAGGTATTCCTTTTGAATTATCTCCCCGAACATCTTCATTCATTCGTCATCACTTATTTCCACCCATGGATCCCAAAGGTGATGCTTCAGTCTCCTCGCAGGATCACTCGGAGGTTTCCACTCCACACACTATCGAAGAGGAAGAACATTAGTGTCCTCCTAAAGGTTTCCCTTACATGGGAAGCATTCCTATCAGTATTTATAGGGATTTACCCCCTAATTATGTGACTTTAGCACAATTGGTCTCAGGCACACCTAGTGGCTCATCACTTTATCATAACCTTGTTTCGGCGTCTCGCGCTATGCCTACCACAGGTTCATTCATTCATAACCCAACCTCCCAATAGACGATGATTTATGCAGTTGCCTTAGTCCTAGTGCAACCCACCATTCCGAACCCTCTTGTCTCATCTGTCCAAATCACCCGTCCGGTTCAACCGACGGTCTCGAGTCATGTTGTTTTCAGTTCTTCGACCCCTCTAGTAAGTGGACAAGTTGTACCACCGACTGGGGGGAAGAATTTGAATGTTTCTATGGTGTCAGGCACAACCAATGTGAGTAGCTCACAAAATCACATGGTTGGGATGAACTAGCCTTCTTCTGGTTCTCTTCAAAAGCCTGCCGGTCCTACTGGATCAAGCAATGTCCAGTACCAACAGGTCGAAAATCCTGTTGGTCCATCTGGGTCAGGCAATTTATAGTATCAGCAGCCTTATGAGACTCAAGTTCAGGGCTAAACTCCTTATGTTGCATATGGTTCCAAAGGAATGGTTAATCTTCCCTATGTGTTGCAACCTACATTGTATGTTTAGCCTTGTCTGCCCTCCTTTCCTGGTGGCTATGGCCAGATAAAGTTTGGAAATTTTCAAGGTCTCAATCTGGGAACAGTTCAAGTACCATTTCAGCAGTAAGGATAGCCTCTGTAGCAACAAAGGCAACCTTTGTTGCAGCAAGGGCCATTTGTGCAACAACAGGGGTAGATGATGTCATAGCAAGGACAACTACAACAACCGCAGGGGCAACCCTCGTAATAGTTGCAACAAACCATGCAGCCACAAATGCAGTATGCTCAGCAAAGTTCCCAGCCTATGTCTTTGCAAGGCCAACCTCTACAGCCACAGGGACAACCCTTGCAGCTGCAAGGCCAACCCTTGTAGTAGCAGGTCCATCCCAGGAAGCAGCAACCCTCATATACATTTCAACAGGGTCAACCCTTGTAAGGACAAGGTCAGGGTCAAGTCCTACAGTAGCAGGCCCAAAATCCTAATGTCCAAGGGAAATAGGTTCAGAATCATTTTGTCCAAGGGCAATAGGTCCAAAATCCCTATGTCCAAGGGTAGTAGGTCCAAAATCCCTGTAGAAATTATCACTATAGATCACCTGATAATCCAACGTAACTAAATAAAAATACTTGATCTACTTCTACACTCAAACTTTGCGAAAGATTAATCAATTTGAGCAAGATCAATCGGAAAACATATAACAGAGAAGAAGAAATCATACACATGAAACACAGAAGAATACTCTGGGGTAAGACTTAGCTAAAAAACCCACTATCTGTATTATCATACAAGTGGAAATATCTCAATATTACACACCGCTTTATCTTTCACAACTCTCAGCTCTCAGTACAATCCCTCACTACTGCTCATAGACAGAATAAACAACACATATGCCTTTCCCTCTGCCCTCCAAGCATCCTATTTCCTTGTGTATTTTTCCATGGGTGCTCCAACTGTAACCTTGTGTGACATTGATCTCACACACTGCTCCAACACACTGTAAAACTATGTAAATCTCAAGGAATGAATTCCTTCTGCATGCAAGAGATTTTCTTATAGGAAAATTCTTGCAACTGATAGTACAATGTCCCTGCCTTTTATCTCAACTAGGTCTTTTTCTGACTGACATGCATGAGTTATTTATGAGAGAATATTCAGTTATCTGAAGCACACTAGTTTCATGCATGCATGCATTAACTAACCGAACTCACAATCAGTTCCAAAAATTGTTTGGAACTAATCTAATTGGACTTAACTCAGTTAATTGAGCTAACTAATTACAACTCATCCTTATCTCCTTAATTAAGGGATAACTTCCTCAATCAAAGGGATAACTGTTGCATGACTTCACAAACACTTCATGTTTGAATTTCTCCAACTAATTAATCCAAGATGATTTAATTAATTATTTCTCAAACAGCTTATGAGACTAAATTCGAATTTTAATTCAAGGACAAATTAAAATTGGAATATCCTGAAATGCTATCTTTAGCAATGCTAATTTTAGCATCTCTTGTTGCTATTTTCAACACTCCCTCTCAACAAGAAAGGGATTATCTGCCACCCTAATCCTGTCTCTATGGAACTCGAATTTATACTTGACAATGCCTTAGTCAAAATGCCATCATCTTGCTCCTTGGTCAAAACATACTGCAACAATATGATCCTCCTTGCCACATAGTCTTGAAGATGATGGTATTGAATGTTGATGTGCTTGGACCTATCATGAAATATTGGATTCTCAAAAAGTTTGATACAACTCTGATTATCACAATAGATCACAGTTGGATCCATCCTCTGATCAAACAAACCAACTAAAATTTTCCGCATCCAAATGGCCTCACATGCCACTTGAATTGCAACCATGTATTTAGCCCCTGCTAAGCTGAGTGAAACTAACCTCTCTTTCCTGTTGTACCAAGAAACTGCAGTTGAACCAAGGTTGAAAATTCCTCTTAATGTGCTCTTCTGATCTAATGGACTCCCTTCCCAATCTGCATCGGTGAAGCCCTATAGCTTCACTCCCTTTGTCTGTCTAAACCATAATCCATTTTGAGATGTGCCTCTGAGGTATCTCAAAACATTCTTAGCTTCCTCCCAAAACAACTTTCTAGGCTGAACCATAGCTTGACTCAGCTGGTTCACCACATAGCACAAATCTGGTCGTGGGTTCATTAAATACATCAATGAACCCGCAAGTTGTTGATACATAGTAGCTTCTACTACTTCTCGTGAAGTATGATCCTCCTTCCTCTAGTTGCCTGCTAGAGGAGTATGCATGGGCTTACACTTCTCCATGTGGAATCTCCTGAGTATCTCATTGGCATACTTGCCTTGAGACACAAACACTTCCCCATCCTTCAGCCACACTTCCATGCCTAGAAAGTAGTGCATGAGACCCATGTCTTTCATCTCGATCTCTCTTGCAAGGTCCTCCTTGTAAGAAATGATCAACTGATCATCACCTATTAATATCAGGTCATCAACATAAATATAATCAACTACTTACCTTCCACCATGATGTGGTACAATTTCGCATCCACTTCACTCTTTGTGAAGCCCAACCCGGTGAAGTAGTTGTTGATCCTGGTGTACCAAGCACGAGGTGCTTGCTTCAACCTACAAAGCTCTCTTGAGTTGGCACACATGTGACTCACGATCGAAGGTCTCAAAACCTTCAGGCTGCTCTATGTACACCTCTTCCTCAATATTTCCATTGAGGAATGCATTCTTCACATCCAACCCATCTGTGTTGATAGTGCCAACATCGATCTGATAGATGAGTACCTTGCGACAGGATCAAAAGTCTCATCACAGTCGATCCCCTCGACCTGTGAAAATCCACGGGCAACAAATCTTGCCTTATTCTTTTCCACACTACCATTAGTAGCTTGCTTTACCTTGTAAAGCCAACGGGAACTCACAACTGACTTGTTCTCTGGTCTTGGAACCACATCCCAAACACTATTCTGAACTATGGAGCCATACTCCTCCACCATAGCATCAATCCAAATCAGCTGCTGCATTTCTTCCTCAAAGGAAGATGGCTCTGTCTCAACACATTCCCCAACAAGGGCCATGTATCCAGTGTACCTATTAGGTGACCTCCTCTGTCTGCGCTGAGAAGATGGTTCTACCACATTCTCTCTCACATCCGACAATAATCTGTCAGCTTCTCTCGTGCGCTTACACCCGTCTCTAAAAGACTCAGCTTGAGTGGATGTCTCCACTCCTGGAACCTCTACATGCGTTGCTCCACATCAGTATGAGGCTCCTCCTCCATAGGAACGAAAAGTTCCTCCATAACCTATAGTTGGAGCTCCCTCTCAAGGGAAGCTCGCATGGCCTTTTTCTCATAAAACTTTAGATCTTTGCACACCACTGTTCTCCAAATGGTATGCATGTACACCCGATAGTT
>APFE030191541.1:0-12352 GCA_000404065.3 Pinus taeda
TATATGATAAAATAGATTTTAATTTATACCTAATATTTATATATTATATATTTTAAGTTTCCATATATATAAATAAGATATAAAATAAAATAAATTATAAAAAAATAGAGATATTAGATGTCTAGGCATTAGATGGGTAGAGATGTGTAACCCATACAAAGACTTTGTTCTTTCTTTCCCTTCACTGCAAAGCCTTCAGGGTGCTTCATGTAGATATATTCTTCCAGATCTCCATGAAGAAATGTTGTCTTCACATCCATCTGTTCTGCCTCAAGATCACAAGCAACAACAATAGATAAAAGTAATCTAATAGAAGCTACCTTGGCGACAAGAGAAAAAATATCACCAAAATCAATTCTCGGCACATGGGAATAAAATTTTGCTACCAACCGAGCTTTGTATTTCTCCACCTTGCCTTTTACATTCATCTTCTTCTTAAGCACCCATTTGCTTTCAATGGGTTTCCTTCCAGCCGACAACTCCACCAAATCCTAAGCTTCATTTTTGTCCAAAGATGCCATTTCATCAACCATGGCCTCTTTCCAGAGTTTTCCATCCTCTGAATCTACTGTCTCCCTGATAGTTCTAGGATCATAATCAGTAATAGATAAAGCAAAATTTTAATAGAAATCAAATGGACTATACCTTTCTGGTTGCCTTCTTTCTCAAAATGATCTTCTCACAGCTAGAGTTTGTGGCTCTTTATTTTTTTATTCTTGTTTTGTTGTAGAGTCTAATTCTTCCTCCTTTAGCTCAAACTCTATCTTCTTAGGTTCCTTTGGTAGGACTTCATGTTTAATAACATCTTTCGCCTCTCTAAACACCACATCTCGGCTATACAAAACCTTCCTTATTTTTGGGTTACAAAGCTTATAACCTTTTAAACCATCATTATACCCAATAAGGATGCACCTTTCAGATTTACTATCCAGCTTGGTTTTTTTCTCCTTTGGAACATGTACATATGTATCACAACCAAATACCCTCAGATGTGAAAGAGAGAGTTTCTTACCAGTCCATACCTCATGTGGAGTCTTATCCTCTAACGCTGATGATGGTGATCTATTAACCATGTAACATGCAGTCCCCACTACCTCTGCCCATAATTCTTGTCTTAACCCGACACCACTGAGCATGATTCTTGCCTTTTCCATCAATGTCCTGTTCATTCTTTTTGCAACTCCATTTTATTGAGGTTTGTATTGAGTAGTCTTCTGTCGTGCTATACCACACTTCTTACATAAATCTTCAAATTCCTTCTTGCAAAACTCTCCACCATTATTTGTTCTTAGCACCTTTATCTTCTTCTCAGTCTGGTTTTCCACCAAAGCCTTAAATTTTTTAAACCTATCAAAGACTTCAGCTTTCTTCTTGAGTAAATATATCCATGTATTCCTTGAGAAGTCATATATAAATGATACATATTACACATAATTACCTAGTGATGTAATTGACATAGGTCTAAACACATCATTGTGCACAAGCTATAATATCCCTTTCTCCCTCTTAGCACCAGTGGGGAAACTCACCTGATTTTGCTTCCCATATACACAATGTTCACAAAAATTGAAATCCAAAGAGAAATTAGACATACCTTCTACCATACCATTACTATGAAGTATTCGAAGGCCCTTCTCTCCAATATGACGAAGCCTTTGATGCCATAGCATGGTCTTTTCTCCAGAGACCACTTAAATTTTTTGCTCCACTTTCAGGAACCCTAGAATTGTTGCACCCATCAATAACAGTACTACCTAAAATCTTGTACAAAGTTCCAATCCGAACTCCCTGCATCCATACCAGTGCTCCCCGAACCATCTTGCAAGAATATGCAGAACACCCAAAAGCATTCTAATCCTTCCACCTTGTAACTTCAGCTTGACGTTTCCATGTCTGATGATTCTAGCTTCTTGTCATCCCCTAAGAAGACATCATCACCATCATATTTCTCATGCTCGCAAAACCACTCCCTATGGGGAGTGAAGTTAAAGGATGCACTTGAGTCAATCAACCATGTCTCATGTTGTACATGTGCACTTGAAGAAGAAGCCAAGTACACATCCCCACCTTCATCTCATGTAGTTTTCACCTACGTAGAAGAAGCATCATCAAATCCCTTTCCTTTCTCAAGAGATTTAGATCTACAATCCTTTTTGAAGTGCTCTCCCTTTCCGTATTTCCAGCACACCTTTACAAGTTTTCCTGGAGACTTAGATCTCCCTTTAGATTTAGATCTCCCACTCGAAGAATTATTTTTGTTTCTGTTCTGAGACCGTCCTTGTACAGACAAGGCATCACCATTGTAGCCCTCCATATTTTTTTTCTCATCTCCTTCGACAACAAGGATGAGACTATTTCATCAAACTTCAAAGTAGTTGTATTGCTACCTATTGCAACAACCATACTATCCCCCGAATCTAGTAGAGAACACATCAAATTGAAGCACTCATCTTCATTTGAAATTTTAATATCAATAGATAACAACTGGCTTACCATAGTATTAAAGGTGTTTAGATGCTCTGTCACCGAGTCTTTATCCTTCATCCTCAAGTTATACAATTTTTTCTGTAGGAACAATTTATTCACTAGAGACTTAGATTGGTAAAAAGTCCCTAACTTGTCCCACAAATCCTTCGTTGTAACTTCCCTTGGTACATTCAACAATACTGAATCTAACTTACACAACTGTATTGTGCTCTTTTCCTTTCGATCTAGCTTCGCCCCAGTGTTCTGCTGACAGTGTCATTGGTTTAATACCCAGATATATCATGACCCACTAATCTTTATCCACCAGCAAATCCTCCATCTTGAGTTTCCATAACTCAAAACTCTAACCATTAAATTTCTCAATCTTTATCTTTACAATGCTTGTCATCTTCTTTCACCACAAGAATCGATCCTGCATATCTCCCACTGAATAGGGCCTACCACAAGGCCGAGCAAAACCCCTCAATAGTAAAGGCGTCCCCTTGAAGCGGAAACTACTCTGATACCAAATGTAGGTTTTAACCCTGTACAAAAATTACCAACAAATGAATTCTTAAAACACAGAAAATATACAATGGCAAGAAACACAAAACAAATACATAAAGATTTTTCCTTGGATCCCAAAATTGAGACTACGAGATTGATTTTTTATTATGTTCCTTTCATTGTTACAATACATATATATACATGTCAAAGCATTCATAAACCCCAATCCATTAACCCTGGATTAGAACATAACCATAGTTCCTTTAATCGGATCTACAAAATATCATGGACAAAAAACCATCATGCCCAAAACCATGTGCAAAACCCATGCACAAAACCATATGTATCTCCGCCCACCTAATATAGGGTCCAAATAATTTTTCTTGGGTCACTGCCCCAACCCCGTACAGGGAGGCTATCGCTCCCTTGAAACCTACCGACAAGGGGACTTGTGACCCCCCTGTTATGCCCGATGCAACGAATAGGGAGGGTTATCACTGCCTCACGCGTGTGACTAGTCGTGGAAAGAATATAACACACACCCAACAATTAAGAGAAGTTTATCGAAATATTAGTCCACATGCTTTAGTGGAATCTAAGTGGCATGTCTCAGATCGTCCAATCGTGGGATTCCAATCAAATGACGACAATTGGTTTGGCTAGGTTAATGCAATCACTTTCCCCCATGCGATGGATACCACCCTCATTCTACTCCTCCTTGTGCAACTCTGCAACCTAAAGGAGATTAGGGTTTTACTTATCCATGTAGCTGAGAATGATCTGATAAATTTATTGTTTTATCTCTCATTTCACACACAATGAATATGTTTCCTTATTTTTGTTAAAAGCTAACTGTGGCCAGATTGCAGGTTGGACGTTCCAGGGTGTGATACCCTCGACATTTTTTTTGTGCACCAGTGTGGGTGATTCTTCCTCACACGTGAGAACCACACCAACCAATTTCGTTTTGTTTTCTTGAATTTGAATTTCGTTGGTTATGGTGTTAACCCTATCTAATTTCAAGACTTTGGCTTGTGGTCTTCCCTTTCCTTTCAAGTCATATTGACAGGTAATATTTACTCACCCACCAAGTCTAATGGGTTTCCATTATACTTTTTATTTGTTTCTGAGTAAATTTTTACTAGGTTTTAATTACCCTTTGTGCTGGGGTTTCCAGGTAAGAGTCCCAGTTGCAACTTTTCAAATTGGTTTTACGAATTTTATCTTTTTCAGCTACGACATTGACTACACCAAGCTCTTTGTCTAGGTGCTTGGGTTCTATTCCTTTCCTACTCGAGCTTGAACAACTAGGGTTAAAACTTGAATATGTATTCCTTTTCTGAGTGTGATGCTACAAGTTTCGAGGAACATTCAATGTATTTAGACATAGGGTTTTTGTTTAAAAGAACCCAAAAAGATTCCTTAATGTTATGTTGTATTCCTTGCTAAATTTGTTATGGTTCTGGAACAAATGTATTATGATTATTACCATATGCCTATAAGAATTGTTTAAAAATGTATTTTGGTACTTTTCTTTGCTGATAAACGCCCCGAGAGCACTACTGCTCAAATGTGCAACTGTTCTTTTAATAGACTCAGTGTATTAGGTACAATAATGTTATTTCATGATTATTTTGTTCACAACTCCTTCTGTATGAGTGTTACAATCATCATTTATTTTAGGTTGTTTGTCTGAATTTGGGTCTGCTTTACCCTAGAGGGGTTGTGTAAATAAATTGTACAGTCATCCGATATATTTTATTTTTGCTCAGTGGAAGTCTGGTTACATTTTTTTTACCCATTTGGAATTCTTATTTTTATTCCCTATGGCAATGGCATGAATGAGAGGGTTTACTTACTGAGAAAATTCTAGATACTAGGTTGTTTAATAAGAGATCTGGGACCGTTTCCTAGTGAGGTCCCTTCCTTCATGAGGATACTAACCCGATTCCTTACCCAATTTCTGCCATTTATACACGATATTAATTCATGATTTAGTACATAGATTTTTTCCTCTACCTGAGGTTTTTTTTATGGTAGTTGATTCTTCCTGACTTGTTCTTAATACTCACAGATATGCATGAATTTTTATTTTTATTTTTTTTGGAATGCATGATTATTAATTTATAGCTTCGCGGTTTTCATCCAAACCGTTGACTAGAAATTGGATATTAATTAGTTCTTATATACTATTGGGGTAATGTTCACTTATAAAGATATGATAACACATATCTCCCAACTCATATTTGAACTTATAATACCCCTATTTCCTTCTACACAAATATTACTCTAACCTAAGAGCTCATATTTCATGGAGAAGATTTTTTTCCATGAACACAACCAAACATTAAAGTTTAACAATAAATTTTGCTGGACTTTTCTTAAGATCTCATTTTTCTTTCTTTCTAACAGTATTCAATAAAGCTTTTAGAAGCTAATACAGTGATTTGATATGTACATATATTCTCTATCTCTTTTATTTTCAATCAGCATATATAATTATCTGTAAAAACAATTATACATCAAAATATTTCCATTCACACCTTATAATCAATATTAATACATATATGTTTGTATGCTTGCTAGAAAATAACCAAAGAAAGACTCGTTCCACCCAACCAGTGATGTTGACTTTTACGTCCAGGTCCTGCCCCCGAGCCTCTTAATTACCAGAGCAGTTCAAACAGTGACTATTTTTTAAACTCCCCAATCAAGTATAGAATGTCTTATTTGGGCTTCCATTGGTTCTGAACAACTCAAGAAGACCCAAAAACAACCAGTTTGTTTTATTGATAATGTCTTGTCTTACAATTTTTCCCTTTCTTTCCTTCAAGCACTCCTCTCCACCATAACATGCCTTTCTCCCTGAAATGTTTTCCTTTAATCTCTAGTGGGAAGGAAAAAAAATTGTTTAACTATCTGGAATCAAGATTTTCTTTTTACCAGTCTTTCTATAGCCATCTCTTAACCATGCATAATTTTCCTTTTAATGTAATTTTTAATAAAGTAACATATTTAAAAATTACTTGCTAATTAACTTAACTAACAAGTCTAGCATAGTAAAATTAAATGCTAATTATTTACATGGCCAGGGGTGTTATGTGTATTTTAAATAGGTTATGATTTTTCCTAGAAAATAATAGAAAATTGGGTATGATTTTAACAAACATTTGGCGGAAATTCTTGCAAAATTGGGTTATAGTCGTCAAGCTTTAAGATTTTGGGCATCCAGGAGTTTTTGATGGTGCTAAATCCATTTCTATCATCAAAAAAATGATTTAAACATTCCCACAGCTGATTTTTTCTAAATTTGACGGGAACAAAAAAATATTTTTCTTAATGAAATTGTAGCCATGGTAGACAATGCTGAAATAAATGGTATTTTTCACAATCTAATTGTTCCTTAAATTGTCTCTATTGAAATCCTAATATCTTAGATATAAGACACTTAAATCATATTTCCCAAAAGGGCATCATGATCATGTTTTAATTATTTCATGACATAGGGGAGAGATGTCTAATGTTGTGTAGGGACCAGTAGTTGCTATAGTACTGGTCCCCCCAAGCCACCAAAGATTGAGAGATGTGCAACCGGTTTTTAAACAAAAATATATAACATTAAGTGCAAATATCTTTTTAATTTATGTCCAAATTTTCCCCAAATATATACCGAGCCTACAATTGTCCATAAATAGTATTTAAATACCAAGAGTACAAAACATTGTTCAAACTATAAAACAAATAAAACTATAAATCCTTCCAAAATGGTATACTCCATAAGTACAAAGTACCCATCACTTCAACCCCAATTAAATGAACTGAAGCTATTTATTCTAAATGTACATTCATACCTCCACACTTAAATAAATGATTTATTTCATCCATAATTGTTGTGTTATTCAACAATTCATCCCATTGTGTTCATTAAATGACACCCAACCCATTAAATTTACCATCAAAACAAATCAGATCAAAGCACATGGATCATCCATAACAAATTCCCATCCATTAGATCAAATCCAATTTAATCTATATCACACGTTCAAAATGCATTGATTGCAATCCATGTCAATCCTTGCTACTAATAAAATTTAAGTGCAAAAAACTATAAAAGAAGTTGCATTTGTAACATTCAAACTATTCACCAACACTGGAGACATACCATTCAATTTTATCATGCATGTGATTTACAATTCTGGTTTATGATGATTACATGTGATCTATGATTTTGGTTACGATGCTTACATGTGATTTATGATTTTGATGGTTATGTTTCAAGCTAATCGGATGTGATATTTTATACATGTTGATTTTGTCAAATATGCTATTTTGGCTTATTGTGACAAGAAGCGAACAAGATTGCAAATGTACCTTATTAATGAGCTACCAATGAGGTATGATGTGAATTTATTTTAATTTATATTAAATCTAATGGAAGAGGTGTGTGGTATAGGAAGCATGAACATACTCGGTTGGGTAGTTGAAATCAACTACAAGAATTAGCAGCAACAACGAAAGAAATTGGAACATGTAGTAGCATGTTGGTAAAGCACTTCAAGAGAAGGGCCACTATGGGGCACTGGTACCCAATAGTGTCCATTGATTTCCATGAGCATGCTATGACCGATATGAATTGAGTTACTAGTCCTGGAGCCTTAGTTGGACAAATGCTCTAGAGCCCCGAATGGCTAGGATAGAGACCAACCTGATGATGGTTTTGTGATGTCCGACTGTGAGGTGGAATCACTGTTTAATGGGTTGAGGCAGATGGCCTCTGGAAGCCCTGGATGAGTTTTTTATTGACGTGTTCTATGATATCCCACATGCATGCTTGGAATATGGCACGGGGGTGAATAGATGAAGAGAGATTTGTCTCAGCCATTCTACGGTCGCATGGAACGTGGTAGTACCATCTCCAATTGGTTCATTGTAGTTATTAACGAGAAATCCATTCCCTTGATTTTCATGTGCAAATGTGCTAAGGTATATATGGATTTTGATGGTTGATATATTTATGGTATTTCTATTCCTATGATGCTAGTTATATGTATATGTTGTGACAACAACTATGTATGGCTCTCGGCATGTTTTTACTTGTTTATGAATGGATAACATATCTATGTCCTAATAAATGATAAGGCAATGAATGACATGGGGAAACAATGGTTCATGGCGATTCTTAGATAAGTACGATATCCATACACTTAATTCTGTTGTTTACACCTGTAGGTTACTTGTTGATGATATGTTTGACAAAATGCCTGTCATGGCTAGTAGGGTTCTGGTTATGGTCTTGTTCAACTTATTGCTTTTGCATCCTTGTATCCTTCTATTCTTACCAACTTTAAGTGACCATTCCATTTTGGGCAGTGTCTCGGGATTTGGGACGAAAAAGGTGGCTCAAATCCCATAACGTTAGCAAAACAAAGTGTTAGCCTAGAGACTAACTCGCCTGGGTAGTGTTTGGGGAGCGTTAGAACTCATCTGGGCAGTGTTTGGGAAGAATTATAACTCACCTTGGAAATGTCCGAGGAGTGTTATTTTGGACTAAGTTGGTTAAAACAATAGTAGAACCCAGGGGCAAGTTGTCTGAGTGGTTGACTTATCTCCTTAAGGTTTTTTGGATGATGTTGGATGACTCTGTGTGATGTTCTGTCAATTCCACTTCCTTAAGGTCACCTAGGAGGTAGAATATGATCACTGTAGTCTCTCATCTCATGTTTACCCCGATTCGCACGATTACTTGGGTAGATGTGGGAGGAGGGTGTTATAGAAAATTTTCCTAGTTGGGAAAGGTTATGGACTAACTGTGTGCAAGAGGAGATCTAGAGAGAAACCAGAGATGGTAGATTGATGAAGACAAAAGAATATGAGAAATTTTCCCTAGTAGGAAAAGCAAAGGCCAAGGGAAATATGGTCAAGGAGTGGTCGATTCTAGTTAGAAGGGAAAGAAGAAGCATCTAAGCAAGATCAAGTTCTTCCATTGCCATGATTTGGGAACTATGCCACTAAGTGTCCTAAGTGAAAGAAGGAGTCCAGTAAGGATCATGTAGTTACATCAACAAAGGTAGATGCATTTTATTCCCAGTTCAATAAATATTTCTCATTGATTTCTTGCATGACAAGCACAATAGATAACAATATATGGTATATTGATTCTGAAGCATCCTTCCACATGATTGGGAACAAGAAGAATTTCATCCACCTGAAGGAGAAGGACATGTTGTTTCAAATAAAGCTAGGAGATGATGATCAATATGTAGCCAGAGGAGTTAGCAGTATTATTTTTCAAAGTAAGCCAAGTAATCCTCTTCATCTTAGAGATGTTCTCTATGTTACGTGATAGAGGCAAAATATTGTTTTGGTAGCTACCCTTGAGGATAAGGGTTATGATGTCATGTTCATTAGAGGTAAGGATTACCTCTAACAGTTCACTTTTGGATGTAAGAAGTAGATAGGTGTGAGGGTGAATAATCTCTACATGTTGCAGGTAGAGACAGGTGTAGCCTTGAGTAGCAAGGAAGGGAGAGCTCAAAGTAAAGAACTGGTGGTTGAGAGAGAGAAGGATAGAGTTATCAAGATGGAGCCTCAACCAGTATCTCATTTGAGTCTAAGCTAGTTGGCAGTTTGGTTGACTAGCAAGATGATGAGGACCATAACCCAGGGTGAGTGGAGGCGGCCACTTAGTCGGTGACTTCCAGTATAGGGAGAGTTCGAGCCAAGTGGGTAGATGATTTATTTAAGGGTCATCAAGAGAGAGTTATATCTTCCAGTATCACCTTCAGTCGGAAGAAAAAACCACAGAGGTACACATGGTACATGACATTTATAACTAAAGTGATGAACTCGCAGAGCATGGTGGGAAAGAACAAGTCTCCAGATCAGGTTTTGTGGAAGAAAGCAGGGAAATATTATAGTTCAGAGGGAGCAGTTGCAACAGTGGAGAACATGGTAGTGTTGGAGATAGATCTAGGTGGATGAGATTCTTCCAGAAGCACCTTCCTCGCTAAGAGGGAGTGTTGAAAAGTAGTGAGTGAAGGTCTTCTTTGACTTGTGCCTTAGTCAAAGAGACCACAAGCAGGCATGTCCTTAACATGCACAAGTTCCTATAAGCTAGGACAAATTCCTATAAGGACAAGTTCCTGAAAATTAGGGAGAGTTCATGAAGCAATTTAGCTCATGCAAATAGTTAGAGGCTCAGTTGTTTGTTTCTAGTGTGAGTTAGCTTTGGAAAAGGAAAAGTGACTAGTCTCAAAGGTTATTTGTGGCTAGGTTGAGTCGAGTGAGTAAATTAGACTCAGTTAACTTGTCAATCACATGTCTAAGAGTTCCAAAAATAAACTTGCCAAATTTATATGGCTCAAAAAGCTTATAAGGAGGATGAAGGCATAAAATTGTTCATTGTTTTGTGAGCACAAGTTGGTGAGACAATAAAATAGAGGGCACATGTTGTGTGTGTGAGAGCCTTGCAGTGAGAGCGTACATTTGAAGTAGCCAATACACAAAGCATAGAGAGACTTCTTGAAACTAAATGTGTGCTAGATTTAGGAGGTTTTTCCAAAATGATAGGATCCTATTCCAATGCTAGGAAATAGGAAGAAGCAGGCTGCAAGCAAGTACGAGCAAAGGTCAAGGTTGCAGGTAGGGTGTTTCTAGCTACTATAGTTGTGAGAAAAGTGAGTTTTCAATTGAAACAATTGTATCTATTTGATCTAATTACTCATAACTCTATCATTAAAATCTACAACAAGCAGAGGGTTTTCCCAGTTGGGTTTCCTAGAAAAATATTGTCTATTGCTATCGTGTGACCGTGTTTTATTTTTGTTCTATTCCACTGCAAATAAGTAGGGAGGTTCTATGTCTTTATGAATAGAAACTAGTTTTCAAAATTATTCATTAAGCAGTTGCAAAATTTCAAGGAAATTCTACAATTCTCAAATAACTTAGTCCAATCCATTAACTATAATGTATTTTGAAGATGAACAATTTATCTCAACATTCAACATGATGAGTTGGAATGAAGGAAGTTCTTACAATTAATAAAATAAGTTTGGACCTACTTTTAAATAGGAATTTGACAGACTTCTAACATTTCAAGGGATAATAATAGACAAGTTATGCATTTTTGAAGAAATTCATAATCTTCTCACAAGTAACCCAAACACTTGAAAGACCCAAACCCAATTGCATTCATATTAAAGTATGAACAAATCAAACAAATGATAGCCTTAGTAACCACACATTTGAGATTGCATATCCAACATGAAATAAATCTATATTCTAATCAAACTAATGAATAGATCCATTTTATAAAAGCCAAGATCTATCACCAGTGTACTAAGACTAAAGAAACTACATTAAAACTCTCAAAATCAAAGAGAAAAACACTATTTCACCCATACAAACAAGAAAATCCAATTCTATTATTTCTATTAGACCAACTAAAATACCCTTAAGTTTGATTACTCTATCCTTGTAGGTTTGTGAGATGCGAGATTTGAGCTTCAATGTTCAACATTTAGGTTTAAGTGTGTACTAAATTGCATGGTGTGAGTGCAGATGAAGACTATTAGCAAATATAAAGATCAATATAAGATAATTTACACTTATCTTGAAATCTCAACACTAATCTCATCTTAACATCTTAACATTGTGAGTATCACAAAATGTGATGTCCTAGCTTAACATCTTAACATTGTGAGTATCACAAAATGTGATGTCCTAGCTGACAATCTTATATCTGAATATCATTAATTTTTTTAACTTTCTCACCCAATTGACAATTTTAAAAATTAAGTAAATTCTTACGTATTTAAAATATAATTATTTCTAATAAATAAAAAATTATTACGTAATACCAATTGAATTTAATCTGTTAATTCCATGCAAAACCATCCAAATGAAAATCTTTAAAATAGGAGTGTTACAACAAGAAAAGACCAAAGTCTTATCACCACGGTTTCTTTTGTTGACCGAATAACAAAATTTAAAATCTTTGTTTTAAAATGATATTTAAAAAATGTTATTTATTCGTAAATAAAATTATTAAATTTCTGAGATTGTATTTATAAATATCTTTCGATTAGAAATATAATAAAAATATTTTTTTAAGATTAAAAGAATGAATGTCCAATTTTTGTCGAGGCTTAGAAATTGATAAGAAAAGTTTAAAAAGCATGTGTTCACTGTATTTGCCCAATAAAATCAAATTATATCTACATGAGAATTTAATTTTTTATAAAAGTAAAAGGATTGATGGCAACGCAGAGGGTTGATGTGAACTGTTTGCCATTGGATATAAATATAACTAGCATTTGTATTTAGAGGTGTAAAACAAAGCTGAAATGAGAAGTGGGGAAACATGGAAGGCAGTGATAAT
>APFE030191542.1:0-12817 GCA_000404065.3 Pinus taeda
ACAGTCACATTCTTGCACTAAATAGTGTGGAGGTCACATTACAGACAGGTTCATGCGTGCATCCCAGAAAACAATTACAGACAGGTTCATGCTAGTATAAATGACTTCTAAGGAGTCCCCTGCAAAAAATGATTTCTAGGTTGGATTCTATCAAACAAAATATGTACGCAAGCTGTTGAAGGGTAATCTGACCAATGCCCGTTACCTGCAAAACTGATTTGTAGCCTGTGTTCTATCCAACAAAACTGCTGGAGAAAATGTGAGCAGGTTGTCAACAACGACCTTTCTTAACAACAATTTTTTTAAACATTTAAGGAAATGAAATTAATTAAATTAAACTAGAGAATTATACTTATTTTTTAGGTTATACTAATGATTATTACGAAATCTAAAATATTTAAGCAGGAAAAACATATTCATAGTCCCAACGACTTTTCTGAACAGGAATTTTTATAAACATTTAATCAAATTAAAGGATCATACTCAATTTTAGGTTATACTAATGACTTTTACTAAATCTAAAATAACAAATTCATAGGAACCCTTCTGAACAATTTTTATAAACATTTAATTAAATTAAAGAATTATACCTCTTTGCCAAATGGTTGTAAATGTATTCTTCTCATTAATATTCAGGTCCAAGCTTGCATTAAATGAGTTCAGTTCAATTTAAATACGCGTGCTTGGTTTCGCTTTAAATACACTTGCTTTAAAATATTGAAAACATTGCCCATGAGTTCAGTTCCAATTTCGTGCTTACTAAACAAATTATGAATTGAACTTCTTATTCCATTAGATGCTCTTCCCTAAATCTCTAGTTACAACGGTTGTATTCTTATTATATAGTATATTTTTCCCTGGGCTATAAGGGCAATGTGAATTGAAGGTGTATACTACAAAATAGTGTGAAGGTCTATAAAAAAATAGTAATAGTAAAAGGGCTTGTTCTCCTCTCCAATGGATTGTGTAGATATTTAATGAAGTTTGAAGTATTAGTCAGAAATCAAATCAATTAGGATTCTTAGCATATTGATAAAAATTTCTTTCATTTTATTATGAAAATTTTCCATATTAGCATAATTATTTAGTATTGGGAAAAATAAGGTGACTTTTATGGTTACCTCTTTTTTGGGATGAAAAAAAACTTTCATTCTTCATTAATCAAATGAGGAATTATATATGGCTTTATAGACTGCAGAAGCCAAAGAGAAGTAGGCAAATCATTGGATCAGACCAACACCAAACCAAGAAGTAGAGAGGACATCACCAAGAACCAACATTGGGAGTACTAAAAGAAGACACACAAGGCCAAGACAAAGGAGAAAAAGATAGGCTAGACTAAGAAACAACTGTATCCCCAAAAGAAACAAAACAGAAACCAAGCAGCAAGCTTCCTTTAAAATGCCATGAATTTGGAGGTCAAAAAACATAAAATAAGGACAGAGAGTGATCCCTCTCTTAGATAGAACATCAGCTACCAAGTTTTGCTCTTTATACACATGCATGAAAGAGATATAAGAGAATGAGTAATGAAGAGCCTTGATGTTGACCATCCAATGGTAAAGAGAAGGAACCTAGAGGGAGTTTGCCCTTGCAGCCAATCTATGAGCACCTTATAGTCTCCAGTGACCCTAAAGGAATCAATGGCAAATCACACATCATTCTTGAGAATTGGCCAAATTGCTACTATCTCCTAATTGTTAGCTCCTCTTCCGCCATTGAGAAGAAATGATATTCCCTACTAAGGAAGAGACGGATAGGAGGCCCCATCCAAGAATATCAAAATCAAATGGTCACCCAAATCCCATCCAAGAATATCAAAAGAAAATGATCACCCAAATCCCTGAATAAAAGAGTGTCTTAGACATGACAGATTCCACACACCAATTTCTCAAACAAGAGATACCCCAAATAACATATAAGGGTAGAGCAGGCAATGGTCTATGTTCCAATTTCTAGTACATTAGGCAATCCAAGATGGAAAACCAAATCCTATCAACCCTCATTTTCATCCAAACTGCCACTTGGTCCTAGATAGACTTGGCATGTGGGCATCCTCGAAACAATGTGTGATATCCTCAAAAGCACAACAATAAAAATGGCATTGTCGCAACCCATTATAGCCCATTTTTATCAAATTTTCCCAAGTCAGAATGCCATTGAAAAGTGCCAACCAAGAGAAACACTTGATCTTCAAGGGAGCTTCCCATCTCCACATAGCCACATCCCACAGGGGGCAGGAACAATGGGAACTAGAGATGTATGAATAACTTTCACTAGCATGAAGATTACCATGAGTGGCACGTCTACTCGAGGCAAGCGAATCAGACCTCTTTATTACTATGAGTAGCAAATCCACCCCACCTAATGCGTTTTAGCCTATAGGAATCCCATTCAACTTCGAAAGAAATGTTAAGACCCAAATCCCAGGAATGAGGCTAATGAGAGGAGGGAAGTTGATGAGGGAACCGATGCTTAATATCACCAAGGTGATGGATTCCCAAACACTGAAGGGAAAGGATGATCTGTAGGGATAGACTATGATCACCAAACATGCCTTTAATAGCATCTAGTCCAATAAGGGTCTTGTCACTGTTACCCACAAGCCATCTGAGGTTTCCACAAAACCAAGATCTAGTAGCCATCAAGTTGCTCCAAATATATTATTTCCTCCACTTGAATGAGGCTCCCACAACAACCCATTTTTGTAAACTTTGTTGCATGAGTTATTTATAGAAGATAATCTCACTCCGAATACCCTCATTAAAAACCGTCCAAATATTATGAGTAAGAAGAGACATATTGAAACGTTTCATATCCCTCATACCCAACCCACCATCATCTAAAGGGCGACTGATTAAATCTAGCCACGAGGTGACTTTTTCTATATGTTCATGTTCTGGAGCACAGAAACATGGCAATAATAACATATATTATGTTGATTATTGTCGAAGGTACAAGAAAAAGGTGCATTCAAAACACGGAGATTCCCTAAAGGACTGATTTTATCATATGATCACCCTTCCTCCAAGGGTCAGCCACCTATGATCTCATTGAGACACCGTCTTCTAACTAGCCACTCCTAGTCCAAAATCCTATAGTTTCCAAGCGTGAGGAAACAACCCAAATATCGGAAACTAGAGGATAGAGAGATAGTTTTAATCCCAGAGGATAGAGAGATAGTTTTAATCCCAAATAGGGTTGCATTTTGTTCAGCAGTATATCGTCCCCATTACCGATAAGCTAAGTCTTATCTTTATTAATAACAACTTATATTTATTAATAACAAGTCGAGAGGCCGTTTCAAATTGAGTTAAAATTTGATGTAAAGTTTCTCATTCAGAAAGATTAGCATCTCCAAAACCAAGGGCATCCTCCACAAAAAGTAAGTGAGTGATCAGATAGTGGAAAAGGCCCTACATCCATAGATATTACCTCTCAATTTAGTTGCACTTACACTTTTGACTAAACACGTCACATAAAGAGTAACCATGAGAGAGCCATGAGAGAGCACATCCTTGTCTTGTAGCATGACTACCTCTCTGCTCTATTATAATATTGGTGCAAATTGTCACACATCTTCTAATGCAACTTACTATACATATTTTTCATCTTACCATGTCTCTTTCCTCCACAATTATATTTTTAATTATTTTTAATAAGATTCAATACATATTATTCACAAAATACCAATTTTTCTTTTCTATTTTTACTGGTTAATGTTTCTTATTATCTTCTAAATTTGTTGGTGTATGGACACATGGTAATTCTCGTCTAATAACAAGAAATGGATAATCTATATTAAATTTAATTTTTATTTCAAACTTGTACAATAAATCAATCTAATTTATGTATAAGTTTCCTTTCTAATTAAATGAGTGGAATTATCTATATACTAATAATGCATTTTTTTAGAATAATATTCTAATTATAATAATGCATTTTTTTAAATATTATTCCAAATACTAGGTGCCTAAAATATACTTTGGCCACACATATATACCTATACAAATATTTACTTTGCCTCATAATAATGAATCTTAATCATCATTGAACTTGAAGTGAAAGCTCAGATTGTTTCAAAAGCATGATGAAGCAGAATATCGTAGGGGTGAAGTTGTTAGGTCCGGGAGGGTCAAGCTATTAACCACTCCAAGACCATACCAATATAAACACTATCAAGGA
Organism: Pinus taeda; assembly: GCA_000404065.3. Taxonomy (NCBI): domain Eukaryota; kingdom Viridiplantae; phylum Streptophyta; class Pinopsida; order Pinales; family Pinaceae; genus Pinus; species Pinus taeda. Next base: position 4,186 of record APFE030191542.1, read on the forward strand.
AAAGGGCACCATTACCTCATACCATTTAACCATGTACCAAGGGTGAGGCCATGCTCACCCCAACTCTTCATATGCGTATATTTTGAGGTTGTACTAATGTGAGAGACTCATGGCAAGAGACTCGTAGTCAATAACGAATAATGAATACTTGCCCTTACTGCACACCACCCAATCCTAGGCACGGTTTTAATCCCGGTGTATTTGCAGGTTTGATTTATCCCCCTCCCTCGCTCTGTTCAGCAGTAGTTCAGGAAAGTTAGAATCTAAATATCTTGCATGGACTTCCTTTCACCAAAATATTCACCAGGAAAGTTAGCATCTAGACATCTTGCATGGACTTCCTTTCCTTTCACTAGCATTTTCACCATGTTTTTACGAGAAATGGATTAGGCCCTCTTGGCTTGGCTCCTCCTTCCTTATGGTCTCGCATGTTCCAAACTTGTGTTTGGCTCCTCCTTCCTTATGGTCTCCCATGTTCCAAACTTGGGTTTTAGGCAACAAAGAATAATTCTCAAAGCCACACTTATATTTTATTGTCTAAGGAATCAATTATTTCTAGTTCCCTTGGACTTTTTTATGTCTCTCATATTTGAGAAGTGTTAATGGTTTTGCTAAATGTAAAGGATTTATGGATTTATGGTGCTTGTGGGACTAGGCGACGACAAGCTCCTCCAAGCATCCTGTGGTTCATGTATTACATTGTGTTTTCTTTCTTTCACTAAGTAGACGTTCATTTCCTTTACATGTCCCTCTAATAGTTTCATGATCATTGATTGGTTTAGGTTTGCGCACTCCATTATAACTCATGGCTCATACATATGGAATAGTTTTCTCAAAATTAGTTTTGTTGGGAATTTCTGATAATTCAAAACAAAAATGAACAAAGAATAATGCTATGTTTTACAACACGATAGGATTTGAACACACAGAAGCTAAAATTGTTTTCTCAAGAACAGAGATTTTCACATGCACAATAAAGCTTTGAATTCATTAACCATAGCAATTGTTGTTACAAATTTCTTCCTCTCTCAGAGGGATTACAACCATAGACTGCTTCAAATGCAGTTCCAAAACAAGAAAAAATTACTCTGTCTTCTCGTGAAAATACTCTATTTCTGTTGCAAAATATTACACCGTTGTATGTAAAATTACATATATTTACACTGTTGCATTTCTTCACATTCTTTCTCTGCATACAAATTTTCTTTACACTGCTGTGTAATTTTTCTCACGCGCTGCTATGTGCTTCCCTTGCATTTCATTACATTACACAAATGCAATGAACAACTAAAACTAAAACATAACAATACACTATTTTGTGCCATACTGTCGTGAGTAATAAAAAAAAAAATAAACTTAAAAACTTTACCAACGTTTACCTATCACATTAAATTTACATGAATTACTTTTACGGAGAAACTCGCGATCAAAACAAAAACTTTCAATTCATGCAACTTCATTGTTGGAGGGTTGTATCAACAATTGATCTAATCCGGCGGCTGACAACAATATCACACAACCCTTTTCTTTCAAACTTTATGCTCTGATGAAAAATAACTTTTGCAAAACTGCCAGCCACGTGTGAGACGGTGATTGTTATCACTACCTCCAGAGGAAAAACCACTTGCTCATGAAAAGCAATGTGATGGAAGACTGCCTGTTTTCTGGAAATAATTACACGGAAAGTGAAATTACAATTTCAACACTTCCCTTTAATTTCAACTGTTGGTTTATCAGTCATACCCAGACATTTCCTCAAAAATTCAAAACTTTTCTCGCTCAATGGTTTGGTCAGAATATCTGCAACCTGCTCCTAAGTCCTGCAATGTTGTAAAACACTTTCTCCATTGTTTACCAATTCCCTGATGTAATGAAACTTTGTGTCAACGTGTTTCGTTCTCTTATGAAACACTGAATTCTTGGATAATGCAATAGCTAAGCTATTGTCACAAAAAATTACATTTTCTTTTGCTTCTTCTTGACATAAACTCCTTAACATCCTTCTCATCCAAACTGCTTGACACGTTTCTATTGTAGCTGCGACATATTTTGCCTCTGCTATAGACAACGCTATAATAGGCTCTTTTTTAGAAGCCCATGAAATTGCTCATGAACCCATGTGAAAAACATAACCGAATGTGCTTTTCCAATCATCTACACTTCCAGCCCAATCACTATCAGTGTATCCAATTAAATCTGAACATTCTGAAACACTATATAAAATGCCAAACCTTTTAGTACCTTCAACATACCTCAGAATTCTTTTTGTTGCCTGTCAATGTGCTTATTTTGGCCTCTCCATGAATCTGGAAATTAAACTAACATCATGCATTATATCCGGCCATGTTGTAGTCAAATACATGAGGCTGCCAACTATGCTCTTGCAAAAACTAGATCAAAATCCTTGCTACTGTCCTCCTTGCTGGGTTTTAATCCCATCACTATGGAAGTGATTTCTGCTTTGCTCTCCTGCATATTAAATCTTTCGAACACTTCATTAACATATTTCGCTTGTGAGATAAAAATCGCATTTCCATTTTTTTCTACTTCTATTCCTAAGAAGTATCTCAGCAAACCCATGTCAGTCATTTCAAATTCCTCTTTCATAACTGTTTTGAAATTTTCAATAAGATAATCATCATTACCTGTGAAAATAACATCATCAACATATAACACAACAATTAGTATTTTAGCATCATTTTCTTTGATGTAGAGGGTGGGTTCTCCCTCACACTTTTCAAATCCATTTTCCAGTAGATAGGAATCTATCCTACTATACTACACTCTTGGTGCTTGCTTCAGCCTATAAATAGCTTTCTTCAATCTGCGCACTTTGTGCTATTGGCCTTTCTTTTCATAGCCTGGAGGTTGTTAATGCAAACCTATTCTATTAACACTCCATTTAGGAATGCTGACTTCACGTCTAGTTGGTAAACTTTCCACTTGTTTTGTGCTGCTATGGACAACACTGCTCTCACGGTTTCCATTCCAGAAACTAGTGCAAAAGTTTCCTCATAGTCTCTCCCATATTGCTACTTATATCCTTTGACAACAAGTTTTGCCTTATGTCTTTCTATTTTAACTTCAGCATTACTCTTGGCCTTGTAGACCCATTTAACTCCAATGACTTCTTTTCCTTTAGGTAGTTAACCTAAATCCCATGTCTTGTTTCTTTCTATGGCATTGATCTCCTCATCCATAGCTTCTATCCATTTCCTATCCTTAATTGCATCTTCGAAATGAATAGGGTCATCAACATGACAATATAAAACAAACAAAGAGTTTATACCTTCATTTGTTTCATCTTTTTTGTAAATATCACTTAACTTTCTGAACTTCTTGCCTCTTTCATTTGGTGTACAAGTGCTTGAAGAAGCACTTGAATTTCGTCCTTGTGGTGTGCTTGGATAAGCACTTTCATTTCTCCTCAAGGGTGTCCCTTGCTGCCCTTATGTTGGTGCTGCAGTTTGGGGATGTATTTCATCCATCTCCTCATCATCTTCATCATGTGACAAAGAGTTTTTAACATTCACTATTTGCTCTATGCTTCCATCCCAAGCTTCCTCCTCAATGAACTGCACATCTCTGCTTGCAAAAAACTTTTTGGTGGATGGGTTATACAATCTATAAGCTTTGGATTCCTCACTGTATCCAATGAAAATACATTTCTCCTCTTTGCTATCCAACTTCTTCCTTAGCTCATCTCGAATGTGTGCATAAGCCACACATCCAAAAACTTTCATGTGGGTGACTCACTTTCTTCCACTCCATGCTTCTTCCGGCACTCTTTTCATGACTTCTTTTGTAGGGCATATATTCAAAATGTACGCTGCACAGTGTACAGCTTCAGCCCAATAATCATTTGGCAAATGCTTTTCCTTCAACATACTCCTCGTCATATCCATGATTATTCCTTTCGGCAACACCATTTTGCTGAGAGTGTACCTAGTGCCAAATTGTTTATGAATTCCATTTTTTCTACAAAAACGTAGAAATTCTTTGGAGATATACTCACCTCCTCTATCAGTTCTTAAAACTTTGATATGCAGCCCACTTTGGTTTTCTACAAGTCCTTTGGAATTGCAAAATTTTTCAAACACTTCACTTTTGTTCTTCAGAAAATAAACCCAAGTTTTTCTAGTAAAATCATCAATGAATGTTAGAAAATATTGGCTGCCTACAAATGATGGAGTTTGCATCGATCCACATAAATCTGAGTATACTATCTCTAAGGGTGCTTTTGTCCTTATGCTTTTCCCTGATGGAAAACTTTCTCTGTGTTGTTTCCCTAAGATACAACCCTCACAAAGGCTGTTTGGTTTTTCTATCAATGGTAATCCTCTTACCATTCCTTTTCTACTCAACAAGTTAAGACCTCCAAAGTTGAGATGTCCAAATCTCAAGTGCCACAACCAATTTTCATCTTTTGGTTCACTTTGGAAAGCCTCTTGTGTAATTGCTACTATTTCTACTCCATCTTTCAAATCTGCCTTCATTCTGAGAGTGAACATCTTGTTCCTTGTCATCTTTACTTCAGCAATACATCGTTTGCTGTGTGCTCTATCCATGATGGTGCATATATCATTCTCAAAGAAAACATTGTACCCCTTTTGAAAAAATTGTCCAATACTTAAGAGGTCACACTTCATTTTAGGAACATAATAGACATCTGCTATGGTTTTCTTTTCACCTTTCCTTGTTAAAACATTTACTACTCCTTTTCCCATAACAAAAATTTTACTATCAGTCCCAAGTGTGACTTGTGACTTCACACTCTGATCTAACTTAGAAAACAGGGCTATGTTTCCTGTCATATGGTTACTACAACTAGAGTCTAGAAACCATACATCTTCAGTCTTTGTTTCAGCCATATTATATGCAAACAACAATTTATCTTGGTTGATATTTTCTCTAGTGAAATTTGCACTAGTTCTCTTATTCATATCATGCTGCTTCTTCCTACATTCATTTGCATAATGCCCATATTTTTTACAATAGTGACATTGGACATTGGATTTATCATACCTTTGTCCTTGAGCATGATGTTGTTCACTTTGTTCACTGCTTCCTTGGCCTTGGTTCTGATTTGGATTGTTGCCTCTTCCTTGAGTATTTGCTGGACTGTTTCTTCCACCTTTGTTTTGGCTTTTGCCTCTTGCTCTCTTGTTTCCTCTACCTTGACCTCTCCCTCTTCCAAAGGGCATCTGGGTCTTAAAGGCATGTTGTAAAGATGAGTTTTCATTTCTACTCAATCTCTGCTCATGTGTTATCAGTGATGCATGTAGTTCATCAACTGAAAATTTTGTGAGATCCTTTGTCTCTTCTATGGTGGTGACAATCACATCGAACTTTGAGGGTAGGATCCTCAACAATTTCTCCACAATCCTCCTTTCTTCAAGAATCTCTCCATGAGACCTTATCTGTCTGACCAGACCAATCACATGTGTGAAGAATGAGTCAATATTATCTGACTCCTTCATGCATAGATTCTCAAAATCTCTCCTCAGCAACTGTAGTTTTTCTATCTTCACTTTCTCCATGCCTTGATAGGCTATCTTGAGAGTTTGCCATGCTTCTTTGGATTGTCTCGGCTGCTGCCATCCTTGGAAACAAACTCTCATGCACTACTTGATATAAGAAGTAGAGGACTTTATAATCCTTCTTCTTATAGCTCTTCAACAGTTCTTTCTCTACCTGAGTTATGTTATTAAACTCATCATCTGCTAGTTCTTCAAAACCATCCTCAACAAATTCCTATAAGTCTTGTGAGGTAAGCAAAGCTCTCATAGCTATTGCCCAATAGTCATAGTTTTTCCCATTAAATTGTGATAGATGAGTATTAAAGATACCCATGCTAGTGTTGGCTCCAGCCATTCTTGCACTCTAAACTATGCCTCAAAATACTTGACTGTGTATTTAAAATAACTGACTGTCTTCAACAACATCACAAAAATTAACTTGAGAAATACCTTGGATTCTTTCTTGACTGAGTCTTTACTCTGCTGGAAAAGCTGCTACAACAAGAAATCCTTCCTTCAGTTTCTTTGAAACCTTCAAAGAGCCTGGACAAGCTCTGATACCATGTTGGGAATTTCTGATCATCCTGAACAAAAATGAATAGAGAATAATGCTCTGTTTTACCACAAGATCTTAACATAGGGAAGCTAAAATTGTTCACTGGAAAACAAAGATTTTCACATGCATAATAAAGCTTTTTATTCATTAACCGGAGCAACTGTTGTTACAAATTTCGTCCTCTCTCAGAGGGATTACAACCATAGACTACTTCAAATGCAGTTCCAAAACAAAAAAAAAAAAATTACTCTGTCTTCTCCTGAAAATACTCTGTTTCTGCTTGCAAAATATTACAGTGTTGTATGTAAAATTACATATATTTACACTACTGCATTTCTTCACATTCTTTCTCTACATACAAATTTTCTTTACACTACTATATAATTTTTCTCACGCGCTACTGCGTGCTTCCCTTGCATTTCATTACATTACACATATACAATGAACAACTAAAACAAAAACATAACAATACATTTTTTTTTCTCATACTGCGTTGAGTAAAAATGAAAAACAATAAACTTAAAAACTTTGCCAATGTTTACCTATCACATTAAATTTACATTAATTACTTTTACGGAGAAAATGGTGGTCAAAACAAAAACTTTCACTTCATGCAAGTTCATTGTTGCAGGCTTGTATGAACCATTGATCTAATCCTACCACTGACAACAATATCGCACGACCCTTTTCTTTCGAAATTTATGCTCCGATGAAAAACCACTTTTGCAAAAATACCAGCCATGTAGATAGTGATTGTTATTGCTGCCTCCAAAGAAAAAACCACTTGCTCGTGAAAAGCGGTGCGATAGAAGACTGGCTGTTTTCTGAAATAATTACGGGGCAGGTGAAATTACAATTTCAGCAAGTTCATGGTTGTTCCACAACATCAAATGGATATTCTCATTTGTTGCATGTATTCTTATTAGCATAGATCCTATTATGGGAACGAATATGTCTAATATGCTTGTTGATATTTTTAATACTTTACATGCACTTGGGTATTTTTTTCCTTTTCTTATCCCAAGTCATTGAGGATTTATCTAATAGTTTCTCTGCACTCAGTTGGAAATCTATGGAGGGTATTGGGATTCAAGGCTCTAGGGCAGATGTGGGATAGAAATATACTTTAGAGCTCAGGTTGAGATGCTTATCACAAAAAATGGTGAAAATCAACTTTGCTGGAATGATAATATTAAAAATGACAATTTGATTGTATTTGATATATACTCTGACTTACATTTGTAACCACATATGGAGTGCACTAATAGTTGGTATGTCAATGTTTGGAGTCTGAATATTATTAATACTCCTTTGAAGCTCGTCTTTTTTGGATGGCTCTTTTGGAAAAACAGAATACAAATAATTAATAATATTATAAATTGTGACCTTTTTTGGTCCAAATTAAATTATTTTTTGCAGGTGGCGGCTGAATTTGTTATCGATTCGCTTTTACAATGTCCCGTAGCCATGGAAACATGGCATGAGGTTGTTCAAAACTTCAGACTTTCATACTCTAGTGGTTTCAATTCCATCGAAGAATATTTCAGACGGTAGATGCAAATATCTCAGTCCTACAAATCCCTTCTTTGGTTTGTCATAAGGGATATGCAATGCATGAAATGGAATGATTTTTGATGAAAGACCTCTTGAAATCGTGAGGAATGTGGCTGGGATTTGTGCTAATTTTAGTGAATACTTTTGAAAGCCATTTCTTACTAAGTCTTATAAGAAGTTGGATTTCTTTCCATAGTTGATTTTCCCTAGTAAATGTTTTCAAGGGGGGCACAGAATGATAGATGTGGATGTAGTGTTGTTTTGTTTTTGACTGTATACCAAGAGCTATAGTTTGGAAGTTTTGGATATAACACCAATGCAAAGATTAAAGCATTGTTATCAGCAGAAATACAGTGTTCTTGATCCCATAGCCTGAGGTTTAGTGATAAGAAGGATAGAGCAAATCAAATTTAATTATTTTGAGAATAATCAATAATGAATAATAGATTGGCTTTTTTTTTGGACAGGGATAAATTACATTAGAGGATTCTAAATATTTAAGGAGGATTCTAAATATTTGATTCATAATTAATAATCAGGATGTGATAATTGTCAGGCCAGGAGTAACTCCAGAAAAACTGATTCGTTTATTCATTTAGCCAGCTATCTATTATATACATGAATGCGATTGTTCAGTTCATCTTCTCAATGACTGTTCACATTCAATTCCCCCAATCACTGAGGATTAGGTGTCAACATTCCCCCCCTTAATCTGAAGGGATGTTGGTGAGTCCAAGCATCGTTCTGAATCTTTCAAGCTTTTCTCTTCCAAGCGCTTTGGTGAAGATGTCTGCAACTTGCTCATTTGTGGAACAATGGCGGAGATGGATTGTTTTGGCCTCAACATGATGACGGATCAAATGATATTTAGTATTGATATGCTTTGTACGATCATGAAACTTTGGATTCTTGGCCAACTTTATTGCAGAAGTGTTGTCAATCATGAGTGGAGTTGATTGTACTTGTTTTACCTGCAAATCTTCAAGAATTTTCCTGAGCCACA